>PVJO010001819.1:24098-159634 GCA_004026905.1 Hystrix cristata | reverse complement strand
CCATGATTGTAAATAAAGACAGGGATGTGTAATAGATATTATATAAAAGGAGGATGGTGAGCAGAGGAGAGAAGTACTAGAAAGAGAGAAGGGGAAAAGCAGAAAGGCAACGGGAAAAAGAGGGGAAAGGGAAAATATGGAAAATGATAAATGAACCTGCTGTAAATAGGGAGGGAGGGTGCAGAGGGGAGGGGGGGAGGGGGGAGAACCAAGATACATCATGTATAGGTACAGAATTAATGTAATGAATGTGACCATTGTATGTAGAATGTACCAATACATGTTCTTGGTTTAAAATAAAATTAAAAAACAAACAAACAAACAAACAAAAAAAACAAATTTTAGGCCAACCTAGGCAATTTAGTGAGACCGTATCTCAAAGTGAAAAGTTAAAAAAAAGCCTGGGGATGTAGCTCAGTGGCAAGTGTGAGATACTTGTTTTTATACTGCAAAAAACAAAAACACAAAACAGTGGTGTAAATGAGTGGGCTTCTTTGTGGTCGGAAACGGAGAAATTGGAAGTTAAAGCATTAATAGTGGTTTAAATTAAACGGTAGCTGGGCGTGGTGGTACATACCTGTAATTCCAGCACTTGCAAGGCTGAGGTAGAAGGATAATGCTGTTAGTTTGAGGCTAGCCTGGGTTATATAGGGAGGGTGAGGCCAGCCTGAGCTACATAGTGATTCCCTGTCTCAAAAAACACCAAAAGGGGCTGGGGATTTAGCTCAGTGGTTAAAGTGCTTGCCTTGCAAGCACAAGGACCCGAGTTCAATCCCCAGCACCAAAAAAAAAAAAACAAAAAACAAAAAAACAAAACAAAAAAAACCCCACCAAAAAACAAAGAAAATACTACATGGTGATCAAAAAGATAATTCACAAGCAAGCATGGTGGTGCATACCAGTAATCCCTAACACTCTGGGAGTCTGAAGCAGGAGGATCATGTCACAAGTTTGAGCCATACCTGTGCAATTTAGTGACTTAGTGAGACCCTGTTTCAAAAAAGGGAGTGGGGGATGGGAATGTAGCACATTGCAAAGGCCCTGGGTTTAATGCCCAGTTATTGCCAAAAAAAGATATAATACACAATAAACATTTTTTCTTAGTAGTTTATAACTCTAGAATAATTCCCAGAAATAGATTTTATCTTATCTATTAAGGTGTTTCAGAAATATTTTTAAAGTATGCCTATATTTAGTTATATATTTTAATATTTGTTTATAAAAATCAAACTATAATGTTAAGGAAGTTTGTAGTATTTCCTTCTGAGTCACTGTGAAAATAGGAGGACTAGATCAGAAATTCTGAAGTCAAGGCACCAAGTCAAAGGAATAATCAATAATCAAGGTCAGGTCATCTGGAAATCAAACATTGAGAATTTGGAAGAGGAGCATCTGAATGAAGTACAAGGATTCACATCTAGGAGCTTGTGATAGGTCCTTGTTGTAGAGAACAACACCTCAGCCTTACCCTCTTACACTTGAATAATAACACAGTATGATGCTTGTGTACTCCCAAACTCCTGGGGACCCACTTTATGATAATACCTTCTCTGTGTAAGACAGTGTAAATACTTTTACTTCTACAAACAAAACAGAAGCACTAAAAATGACCTTTTGTGTTGTGTATCAGACCACATCAGAGTAAAATGCTGTCACATATGTGTTTCTCTTTTTAGGTGCTGGGGATCGAACTCAGGGCCTTGTGCTTACCAGGCAAGCGCTCTACCACTTGAGCTAAATCCCCAACCCCCATATCAAGACTTTTGAGCCAACACAACTTGAGTATGATAAATTGCTTATGATGGGGCTTGATCTCCTGTTTGTTAGCTATGCCTTTGTATGAGTTGATTAAGTTTCGTGAAGACTTTTTGTATATTATGTACTTGTAGAAATTTAATAACAAAAGATTTCAAGCATATCAGATATGACTTGATACAAAAGAATTGTATCAAGCATGCTGGTCACTGCTGGAGGCATGGAGATCTCTGGCATCAAACATGAGCTGTTTGTCAAGATTTTCTGCCTTTTTAAAAGGGAGAAGAGAACTGCCATCACACTAGACCTGGTCTGCTTTGATAATGTAGGCTGCATTAGTCATCTTGGTAGCCTTTGTCTCCACACAACATTTGGCATGTAGTGAGTGATATTTATGGAACAAATTAAAACAGATCACTTAAAATAGACCATCAAAGGCCATTGATGTCCCTTGTAAAGATATGTAACAGATTATTGAAATACAGTATACATTTTTCTTTTTTCTTTTTAGATTTTCTCAACTGAAGGGCCTGAACTTGTCCCACAATAAACTTGGATTGTTTCCTGTATTGCTATGTGAGATTTCTACCTTGACAGAACTCAACCTTTCCTGTAATGGATTTCATGACCTGCCAAGTCAGATTGGCAACCTGCTTAAGTAAGTATCTGACTTTTACTAGATTCCTCTTTTCCTCTGCAAAATAAGGAGTTGTCTGGGATTTGGAATAAAGGTAGTGCCCTGCGCTTTTCTAGTGAAGCACTAATTTTAGAATTCTAGTTAGCAGCAGTATTTGATGCCAGAGCAGTGACCAGTGCCCCCGTTTCAACAGTAGACAACGGTCCTAACTCTAATGTTGTTTTTCTTTTTTCTTTCCCCTACTCTAACGTTGAAAGTTATCTGTGTCATTTGTTAAGTCTGTGTAGGTCAAGCATTAGGACATTTTACCTTTTTGGAATTGGTAATAAATTAGTGGCAAAGTCAGAAACCATAACTCTAGTTCTGTTCATTTGAATGAAACCTTTCATAAAGTAGACTTTTTTTCCCCTCAGCCTTCAAACACTCTGTCTTGATGGCAACTTTCTGAAATCTCTACCTGAAGAATTGGGAAATCTGCAACAGCTTTCCTCCCTGGGAATTTCCTTCAACAACTTTAGTCACATTCCTGATGTTTATGAGAAACTCATGATGTTAGATAAAGTAGTTATGGCAGGAAATTGCCTGGAAGTCCTGGACTTAGCTGTGCTGAGCCGGATGAGCCACATCAAGCATGTGGATTTAAGGTGAGGCCATTCTTTATCACAGCTTCCTTTAGCTTGATGCTGAGGGACCTTTATGTCTGCTTTTCATAAAGACTTACAAATATTAGGGTTGTAGGGCAGAGATGTAGCTCAGCGGTAGAGTTAGGCTAACAGGTGTGAGACCCTGGGTTCAATCCCTAGTACTGCAGGGAAAGAAAAGGATTTTAGAACAGTGTAGAAATAGATGTTTTAAAAGCTGTAGTAAAATTTCATTTATCATACACTACAAGAGCAATTAAGGATCAGGTGGGTGTGCCACATGGTACAGACCATCAAACTGCCCTTGACAAAGGTTATTCTGACTTACCCTTCCAGCAACATTTTATGAGAATTTCTATTTCCTCACATCCCTATGTATGTTGGGTTTTAGTAGTCTGTTTCTTTATTGTCATTAGAAGGTAGAAATAGTTTTTATTTGAATCAACATTTATTTACTTATGAGTAAGGCTGAACTTCTGCTTATATGCCTTATTATTAGTAGTTTGTAGTTTTCCATAAATGACTATTTTTCTATTGAGTCATGGGGTTTCTTCTTGGTAACATTGTATTATAATTGAAATGTTACAGGCTTCACTAAGAAATTTGCATAATAGTCTTATTTTCTAGTCATAATCTTTTCCTGAAGGAAAGTGGTAAAAGACACTGAATGTTCTGTAATTTATAGGAAGGCATTAGTGTGCCTTGTAAAGAAATAGAGATTTCTTGAAATACAAGAAAATGAGAACAGGCCTGTGTACATCAAATCATGTACTTTGTATAGAGAAGAAACAAGAAGTAATTTTCTAGAGCTTGCCTTTGAACCATTCTACATATGTACAGAGTAGTTTCTTCTTCATTAGTGTCATGTGAGTATTAGTACTGGTGACAGAGCAGTCACAGCAACAGGAGGAAGGATTTCTGATTCCTGTCATGACCACATAGCTACCCACCCACCCAGAAGCACATTTATCTTTTTTGACCTTCACTGCCACCTACCCTTACTAGGTGCTTGGATGTAACTGTTTACCTGTTTTGTGGATTTGCCCCACCCCCTTTTACTGAAGATTGAACCCAGGGCCTTGCATTTGTTGCCAAGTGCTCCATCACTAAGCTACATCCCCGGCTCTCCTTTATTTTAGTTTAGTTTTTTTTTTTGAGACAGAGTCTCACTAAATTACCCAGGCTGGCCTCAGACTTGTGATCCTCCAGCCCTCAACCTCCCAAGTGCCTGGGATTGCAGACATGCGCCGCCACCCCAGCATTTCCTTCTCTTTATTTAATTTGTACATGTGTTTGCCAGTCTGATTGTCTAACTTAGCTGCAATTTAAATTCTTTGTTTATAGACCACTTATGGTCTATAAACAGCATTTGCAAAATGAGGCAAGTAGTGAAATTCCTATGAAATTCTTAAGTTGTTTGGAAAAGAGAAAGAGGTCATACATCTTTTTTTTTAAAAGTAAACACACTAAACAATTATTTCTGATTATTTCTTTATTTCTGAATATTAAGGATGAATCACTTGAAAACCTTGGTTATTGAAAATCTGGAGGGAAATAAATGTATCACACACATGGATCTGAGGGATAATCAGCTGACTGACTTGGATCTTAGCTCCCTATGTAGCTTAGAGCAGCTGCATTGTGAGCGGAATCAGCTGAGGGAGCTGACACTCAGTGGCTTCTCTCTACGAACCCTCTACGCCAGTTCAAACAGTGAGTTCTTTTTTTTTTTTTTTTTTTCTTTTTAAGCTCTAGTCTGAGCTTTCTAAGAACAATGGCATTTGTGGTCCTTTTCTGCTGATCTGTAAAATGGAGTTTGTGGTTCATTGAAGTTTAGCATTATCTCTTAACTTTGCAGTCAACACTTAAGTGGTTGAGATATATGTAAAAAGACAAGGCAAAATACTGAGATTCATTAAGTGAACCTAAGAGGCATTATGCAAAACGTGTCCAAAATAGAGTATCTTTAAAACGGGTTGGGAAACTATGGCCCAGGTTTAAACCTACCCTACTATCTCTTTTTCATTTCATATGAATAGTTTCTGCACTTTTTAATGGTTGGTCTAAAAACAAAAAAAGATGAAGAAGAATTCTTGTGACATGGAAATTCTGTGGCATGTAAGTTTCTGCATTCATAAAGTTTTATTGGAACATAGCCACAGTGATAGATGTACATATTATTTACACATTATTGCTTTTGTATTAGAGTGGCAGAACCAAGTAGTAGAGAAACTCTATTAGGGTTCACAAAGTTTAAAATATTTACTCTTTATCCTTTTGCAGAAAATGTTTGAGTCCCTGGTCTAGAAGCTTGTGCTGTCTTAGTTTATGCTACTTTTTTTTTTTTTTTTTTTTTTTTTTTTTTTTTTTTTTTTTTTTTTTTTTTTTTTTTTTTTTTTTTTTTTTTTTTTTTTTGGTGCCAAGGATCGAAGTCAGGGCCTAGTACTTGCCAGGCAAGCACTCTAACCACTGAACTAAATCCCCAGCCCTGTCTTAGTTTAGAGAAAGAAACCTCTCATTTCAATAGAGATTTGCTCCAGGAATATATGTCAATGTAAAGGGTCTCATATTTGTTGAGCGCATTCTTATGGGGAGTGCTTCTTTACCATAGAAGTTATTCTTACTTTTTCTGTGTTTAAAGAAAGAAAGGATGAGACCATGTTTCAAACTAAGAAATAAGAAGTGTTGGGGATATTAGCTCAGTGGTAGAATGCTCCTAGGTACAATCCTAGTGCCATTGAAAAGAGGAGGAGAGTTCAGTTTCACCAAGTATCAGAAAATGTAAATTTAATACCATTTTATACTCATCAAATTAAAAAAAAAAGCTGAGTGTAACCAAAGATGAGGAGAAGTATCTTCTGGAACCATCATATGCTGCCAATGAGAAGGTTGACCATAAAACCATCTCAGAGAGCAATGTGACCATGTTAGAAAAACTGAAGATCCATGTAAACCATACTCTAGCAATTCCCTGCTTGGAATATATCCCAGCGACCCTCAAATGTGAACAAGGAGAGGTGTACAACAATGTTTATCAGAGTGTTGTTTTTGTTATAGTGAAAGTGAAAGTTAAAACAGGATTGTCTATAGGAAAATGAGTAAGTTAGTCGTGGTTAATTTATGCAGTAGAGTATTACACAGCAAGGGAACTGAATATACTACTGCCTCATGGATCAATGTGCATTTTTTTAGCACAAAGAAAAGTGAATAGTTTTATATGTGTGTGTGTATATATATCTATATATATAATGAGAGTTATCAAGATTTAAAATGCAGAAATACTGTTTTCTTACCTGTAGGTATGTATAAAGTATGAAAGAATCTATGGGAATGAAAAATCGTATTCACTGTGACATTTACCTCTTGTTATATATAGCATTTTAATTCTTAAAAAAGTAAAACGTGTAGAATATAGATTTGCTAAAAGTTACATGATGGGTGAAAGAGTGTTCATTTTATTTGCTTTTCTGCATCTGAAGAATATATTATTAGGATAAAAGAAAGTTAATACCTAATGTTTTATTACTTCTTATGTTATAGAAACTACGGTGGCTTAAATGAATTGCTTGGGTAAGAAGAGGGTCACAACTGATGAGTATTGACTAGTGTTGTGTACGATACTGTGACATGGTAATAGGTCCTTGCTATGGTGAAATTCCTTATCAGACCCATCTGTTTCTTTAATCTAGAAAGTCTGAATGCCTGGTCATACTGGAAAAGACCTCATTGACATACAGGCAGTTATTGTTGGTCGCTAAGATCTTATCTTAGCAGTGCTTTAAACAGGGTTTGTTTGAGGTTAGCCAGTGTATTTGCAGAATCTTTTTTTTTTTTCTTTTTTCGAGGCACTGGGCATTGAACTTTACACTGAGCTACATCCCAGCCCTTAAAAAAAATTTTTTTTTTCATTCTTGAAACAGGGTCTTGCTAAGTCTGCAAGTTGCCCAGGCTGGGTTCAAACTTGTGATTCTCTTGCCTCAGCCTCTCAGAGTGTGCCACCACACCCATCTTGCAGAATTGTTAATTGTTAATTCTGCCACCTGGAAGAATTCACATAAACAGTTGCAGTTTTGATGCCTCAAGGTAAAGAACCCTGATTGACAAAAGAAGTTGTCTAGAGAGTCGTTTAATATAGGAAAAGGCACTCAGCTTTACTCTTCATCAGGAAGAGCAAATTGAAACCCCCAGGTATTGCCACTACACACTCACCAGAATGACTACAGTGACAAAGACTGAAGACATGAGGACAAAGACTGGAGATGCAGTGACAAAGACTGTAGAATAATGCACACTCAATAAAAGTGCTTATATTAATTCACAAAGACATGGACTGAAACATTCACAGAAACACTGTTAATAGTCACCCCAAACTAGAAAACGCTAAATGTCCGTCAACTCTAAACTGGATAAATAGCGGTATTTTTACAATTAAAGAGCTTTATACATACATGAGAATGAACTATAACCACGTGCAATGATGTGAACAAATCCCACATGCATACTGTGGAGTGAATGAAGACAGACAAAAAACTTACACATACTGTATACATTTATTTGTATAGGTAGGCAAAATCCATCTGTAGAATTCAGTCAGAGTAATGTTGCCCTTATGGGGCAGTGACTGAGGAGAAGGTAAGAGGTTGCTTCTGGGTGCTGGTAACATTTTGTTTCCTCATCTGCCTGTTCGGTTCCACTGATGTATTCAGCTTGTGGAAATTCACTTATGGGTATACTTGACAATTATTTCTGTATTTATCTTATACTTTAAAGGTTAGACTATTGCTAGCAAAAACCCAGGTATTAATTTTTTCAATTTAAACACTAGGTCATTACTATTGACATTTAACAATCGCATGTAAATCCAGTGCAGTGCACAGGATCCTTTAATTAGTTGTGAGATTTATTTTTTTAAGACAAATAGGGATCGGGTGGGTAGCTAAAGTGAGTTGCCCAGTTGTTGTATCTTTAGTCATTTGAGTAGATAATGTCAGTTTTCCTCTTGTGACTTCACTGAACTACCTTTCCCTTGTTCATTCTCAGTTGCTTTCTTCAGAGAATGCCACTAACACCCATTTGTTTTTTGACAGGGCTGACAGCAATGAATGTCTACCCTGTGCCCAATTTACTCACTTCCCTGGAACTCTCTAGGTGAGTGTGTCTCATGAGGGTGGTGCTTGTTTGATTCTTAAGAGCTAGACATGAATTCTTTGGCAGTTTTGAAGTACAAGAAATCTATACATATTGAAATTTTTGGGTAGCCTGAAGAAGGGCCAAAGGATGAGTTAGAGAAATAAGCTCACTAGCCTTACAGTTAAAAGAAGGGCTGTCTTGGAATGGGAAGGTGACTCTAAATTATTCCTTCTAAAAGATTGTGTGTTTAGGAGGAGATTGAACGAAGAAGGTCTATCACAGTGGTGGCGAACCGGGGTGTTTGTATCATTGAAGGCTCTAAAAGGTTTGGCATCACTGGACTATCATTTTCACAGCAGTGATTTGCTTTTTGTTGGTTGTTATCAGATAATTCTTTTGTGTGTGTGGTTGGCGGGGGCTGTTGAACCCAGGGAATGCTGAGCTACATCCCCAGTTCTTTTAAATTTTGAGACAGACCCTTACTAAATTGCCCAGACTGGCCTCAAACTTGCTATACTCTTGCCTCAGCTATCTCAGCTGCTGGGATTACAAGCAGGTGCCACCACTCATGGCCAAAATCAGATAATTCTTGATTTTTACATAGTAGCTTCAAATTTTTAAAATTCTATTTTATTTGTTTATTTATTTTTATATTTTTATGACTGTCAGCCTAATTTTGGCAGCAATATTAATTATATTCAGGACTGTTCTCTTGGTGATCAGGAATAAGCAAATGAAGTTTACTATATACTGTTATTCATTCATTTTGAACACTGTGTTAGACATTCAAGGTTCAGTGGTTGAGTTTTATAGTCTACTGGAGAGATCAACATTCAGGCAAGCAGTTACAGGGCAGCATCATAAATGCTGCGAGTATGGAGTGCTTGAAGCAGTCAAGTGGCGGTGGGCAGGGTTGTGTATAAGTATGTTTGTAGTGATAGTTAAATGAGATAATTGATGCACAATACATAGTATAGTGCCTGGCATATGTAGTCTCTCCAGCTAAGTTTCTTTTTGTAGTTACTTTATTATCATTATTATTAAGCTATCATTTTAGATTCTTTTCTATCCATTTGTCATATCTTCTTAGCAAAATCCCAATATAGATCATTACTACCATTTTACCTTTTCCACTGAGCTTGATCATTTCTGAAGAAAATCACATCCATTTGGCACGACTAAATTCACAATTTCCAACCTCATCTGGTGCTTATTGGTTCTTTTTCTTGTCAGCTCCTTCTGATGTCTTTGGTATATGTTCTGAATTTTACTACATCCTTTACACTCTGCCATCTCCTACATGCAGTTTTGCTTCCTACTAGATTGAGAAAATAGAGGCCATTGTAGGTGATTTCCCTGGGCTTCTACCACCCTGCTTGTGTTTATGTATACTCATACCCATTCTTGGCTTCTTTCCTCGCCAAGACCAGTTCAGCTGTCTGTGCCTTTGACCTCAGCCACTCTAGCCACTCTGGACTTGGTCTGTTATTGCCCTCCTCTTTTGTGTGCGTTCAGTGTCTTCCTTTCTCTTAGTCTGTACAAATACTTGTGTGTTTTCTATCTTCATAACAAAGTTACTTTACCTCACAATCCCTATAGCTACTGCTGTGTAATCACTCTCACCTTTTTTTGGTCCAAATTCTTATTCTCAAGAATTATTTGAATTTGTTGCCTCAGTTTCCACAGTTCCTTTTTGCTTACCCCATCAGTGTGTTGACACTTGCTTCCTTTTCATCAGACATATTTTTTACTTGGCTGGCTAATTAATGCACGTGATTTTTTCATGCTACGTAGGCCATTGCTTCTGTCTGTTTTGTATATTCCTTTTCCTTTTCTAGCCCTTCAAACGTCAGTGTTCCCCAGGGTTCCATCCCTGGCTCATTGCACCTGTCACTGGCCATGACCTCATTTACTCCAGTGATTTCAGCTACACTCAAGTGTCAGTGTCACCCAGATTTCTAGCCCAGGCCGCCTTCTCTCAGCCTCAGATCCGTGCCTCCAGTCTGCACTAGATATGTATGTAGCCCAGGTTGGCTTTGAATTTAAGGTAATCCTCCTGCCCCACCTTCCCAAGTGCTGGAATTTACAGGTATGCATTACTATGCCTGGCTATCTCAGGTATTTTATTAGAGATACAGAAATGTGACTAACACAAGTGAAACTCATTTGATCCGCACAGGAATGTTAACCAGCCTACCAGCTCTTCAGGGGAGAGACACTATCTCCAAGGCAATCCCTGGTGTAGTATGTGTAATATAGAAGCCAGAGAATGCTGTTAAATTAGAAGGGAGGGGACGGACAAGTACCTGAATATATATAGTAATACTAGATCGATTATGCGACATTTTCAAAGATGGTAAGAATGCTTTCAACAGTAGGAAAGCAAGGGAGAGATAAGGAAAGACTTAGTGGAAATGGCACTTGGGAAGGTGGGGCAGGAGGATTGCCTTAAATTCAAAGCCAACCTGGGCTACATAGTGAGTTCAAGACTAGCCTGAACTACATAGTAAGACCCTGTCTCAAAAAAAAAAAAAACCCCAAAAATACCTGAGATGAACAAAGGAAGAAACTTTTATTTTGGCACACAGTTTCAGAGGTTTCAGTCCACTGTTGCTTGGCCCCGTCACCTTGGGCCTTGTAGTGAGACAGAACATCATGAAGAGAGCACAAGGTAGAGGAAACTTCTTACCTCAAGACAGCTGGGAAGCAAAGAGAGAGAAAAGGACTGGGTTTCCAGTATCCCCTTCAAGGGCATGCCCCCAGCGACTTAACTTCCTTCCATAGGCTCCCTTCCTAGAAGTTCTACCACCTCCTGATGGCACCATAATCTGGTAACCAGGCCTTCAACACATGGCCTTTGGGGGACAATTTAAGATCTATACCATAAAGCGTCCTGTGTGTTTTTTTTGCACCACTGGGGATTGACTATCTCCCCTACTCCCACCATGTGGATGCTTTTTTTTTTTTTTTTTTACTTAGGTTCTCACTAAGTCACTAAAGTAACCCAGGCTGGGCTTGAATTTGTGGTTACTTTAACTCAGCCTTTCAGTGTGCTGGGATTATAGGTGTGTACCACCATGCCCAGCTACACCTTGTCATCTTCAGTGATGTCTTTCATGTGTTTATTTTCTGTAGAAATCTGCTGGAATGTATCCCCGATTGGGCCTGTGAAGCAAAGAAGCTAGAAATATTAGATATGAGCTATAATCTCCTCACGGAGGTTCCTATGAGGTAGGTATATGTGAATGGGTATTCCTGTGTGTGTGTGCATTTATTTATGTTCCTAGATTTGAATTGCCTTCTAGTTGTTCAGTGAACATTGTGTACCTGCCGAGTATTTGGTGGTGTTATATATCATAAGGAATATAGTGATGGCTAATACATGATCCGGCCTATAAGAGACTTAATAAGAGGATATTGTGACATGCATAGATAACTGTTAGAAAATGTACCGAGTTGCTGGCATAGGTTGACAGTGTGTTAGTTGCAATAGTTTGGTTTTGTTTTTTGTTTTTTGGTGCTGGGAATTGAACCCAGCATCTTCACACTGAGTTTTTTTTTTTTTTTTTGGTGCTGGGGATCGAACTCAGGGCTGAGCTAAATCCCCAGCCTGACACTGAGCTTTATCTTCAGCTGTTTTTTATTTTTTATTTTGAGACAGGGTCTCACTAAGTTGCCCCAGTGGGATTCAAACTTTTGATCTTCCTGCTTCAGCCTCTTAGGGACCTGGGATTATAGATATGCGCCAACAAGCCTGGCTTAATAGTTAATTTTATAGGATGAGTTATTATGAGCTGAGTAATGCTCTAAGAGCTTCACTTTTATGATCTTACCTAACCCATTAAACTTACTATATATGTTCTGTCATCTTTATTTTAGAAATTAGAAAAGTAAGAGCCATTAGGTAACTTGTCCAAGGTGGTACTTTAACAAAGGAGTAGTGGGAACTGACATTTGAGTGTAGTCATATTGCAGAGCCTTTACACTTTTTTTTGTTTGTTTGTTTTTGTTTTATGGTGCTGGGGATTGAACTCAGGACCTTGTGATTGCAAGGCAAGCACTCTAATCACTGAACTAAATCTTCAGCCCCCCAGAGCCTTTACTCTTAATAACAACACTGGACAAATTGTTTTAGAAATTCAGAAGAACTTTGAATAATTAGAGAATGCTTGATGAAGAAAATGGCATTTGAATTGATGTTTACCAGGTGGTAGGATTTCTGTACATGCAAGAGGAAGGAGAGGTGCTTGGCAGGGTTCGGAGGTGAGGGAGTTGTATTCAAAAGGACTGAGATGTAAAATGTGTGCTTAGGGAGTTTTAAAAATTTAGTGAAGTTTGGTAGCATAAGAGATCTGAGCACAACCTCTAGAGTTAGACTCTACCATTTACTATTCTCTGAGAGATCTTTGGCAAGTCAAAGTCATTTAATCTTTCTGAACATTGTTAAATGACTTACACATCTTAAGCATCAATGAGTAGTTGTCATTGTAATGAAATTTTATTACAAATTTATTATATTAAATCCACAAAAATTATTAATAAATGCTTTCTAAGTTTCATTGCTGTCTAGTCTTACAATCTGAGTGGATTTATTCAAGAAATTGCTTTAGCTTAGATTTCTGTGCTGGTTATGTTCATGAATTCACCTTTCTCAGAATGACCTTACTGACTTCCTGGTGGGTAGTGGGTAACTTATGGTCTTGCTGCTTTCTTGGCTCAGGCACCTGTTAGTGATTATACAGTCTAGAAAGAATGTATTTCTATTAAGTCAATCGACTGATTTTAGTTAAATATTAAACCTAGAACAGACTTAGAAAGAAAGATTTAAGTATATTTTAATTTGTTTCTTTGTATTGTTCTCCCTCAGAATTCTGAGTAGCTTAAGTCTTAGGAAACTGATGGTAGGACACAATCATGTCCACAACCTTCCAGCGCTGATGGAGCACATCTCCTTGGAGGTGCTGGATCTCCAGCATAATGTCCTCACCAGGCTGCCAGACACCCTCTTCTCCAAGGCCTTAAAGTACGTGAGTACCAGAGGGACTTTTTTTTTTTTTTAAAGAATAGTGGTGTCATTGGCTAAACAAACTGCATTGGCTTGTCACTGGAGTGATCTTTGGAACTGTATTTATGGAGTTGACCTGATATTCCAGCTATAGGTGGAGATTTAGTTGTAATTTTTGTGAAAGAAGCTATGGCAGTGTTTTATGAGGTAGCATTCTCTAACTCACAATTGAAATAATCATCAAATACTTAAGAAGTTTTTGTTATAGACGATTTCAAATAGGTTGAGAAGATTCAGGCTTTCATCCCAGAAAATAAGTACAATTCTGATAGTTAAAGAGAAGTTCCAACATTCCAATGTAGCTTTCTTGGGCAATTTTCAGCTTTTGCATTGGGGAGAAAAGGATATGAAAAACCACTAACATCAGTTTAATTCTAGCTTTACCAGACTGTCTGTATTACATTCTTTGTTTGTAGAGCTTTTTTGCTACCACATTTACAGGTAATATCCTTCCAAATGGTATTTGCCATCTCATTGCAAATTAATGAATACATGGTATATCTTCCTATTTTAAGACCTGTAATCAGGTTTACCTATGTGTATGTCACCTTTAAATTAAAACTAGGTTTTAGTTTTTGTGTTTTTTTGTGGTACTGGGGATGAGACTCAGGGTTTTGCACATGCTAGGAAATCAGTCACTCTACCTCTAAGCTACTTACCCGCCCTCTCTTCAAGTAAACTAGTTTGTTTTATGATACTCTTCTACAATACAAGGAATGCAACACCATCTTCAGTATAGAAATGGAGAAAGCAGTGATAAGCATGGTAATTGAATATAGGGCTGTATAAGACATACAAAAAGCACTTGGCTCGCAAATGTTTTTTCTGTTTAGCAGCTTGTATATCTCTTAATCTATCACTTGGTTGGATATTCCTCAAAATAAAATCTTTGAAAATTAAAAAAAAATATTTCAAGGAAATTTTCTTTTCAGAAAGTTCATAGGGAGACTTGATACAGCTATTAACAAGTATTTGTGAGCAGTGTATTTCACTGCATTTAATTCTAAGGACTATCTGAATAAAATTTGTTTACTATTTTAGAATCTGTATTAAGGAAGTTACTTAGCTGTAGGAAACTGTCAATTTATTTAATACCAACTATACAGAGTAATTTTGGGACACAGCAGACACACATTACCCTCAATAAGCTTAAAAGGTAATTAGGGGTGTGAATCACACAACATAAAGATTTAAACTGGGGATTTAACTCAGTGGTTAGAGTGTTTGCCTTGTAAGCACAAGGCCCTGAGTTTGAACCCCGCACCAAAAAAAAAAAAGGTTTAAGAATGTGTAAGTTTAAATATATTAGCTGTCTTTTATGATATTTGGCAAATTTTAAATCATACCATGTCTTACCTGCCTGTTAGATTGGCAAAGATTAGATGGAGTTATGATCCAGTGTTGACAAATATGTGAACATACTGACATTCTTTTTTGGGGGGTGGGAGATGCTGAGGATTGAACTTGGCCTTGGGTTTGCTAAGCAAGTGCTCTACCACTGAGCTAAATCCCCAACCCCTTTGTATTCTTCTTATAGAAGTACAATTTGATATAGCCTTTTTCAAGTTCAGTGTGGTAATGTGTTAAAAAAAATTTTTATATATCCTTTGATCCCATAAATTTAGGAATGTACCCTAAAGAAATAATTGGATAAGGACCTAAAGATACTCATTACAGGGGCTGGGGATTTAGCTCAGTGGCTAGAGTGCTTGCTTTGCAAGCATAAGACCCTGAGTTCGATCCCCAGCGCGCGCGCGCACACACACACACACACACACACACACACACACACACAAAGATACTCATTACAGTATGTACAGTAGCTTGTCTACGGAAATGCACATTGCCTGTATGTCTATTACTAGGGGATTGTTACAAGATTAGCTAAGTAAATAATGATGCTGTTAAAGCCAGATAAATTTTTTTTCTGAAGGATGTCTTCATAGGTGAGATATTTGTGTGAACATGTTACTCTACAATGTCCTTTCAATAGACACATAGACAGTAAAAGATGAAGCTAGGTTAGAATCCAGCCATCACACAAGCCTGTGAAGATAACCACATATATTCTTTCCTCTGAACTTGGCTTGCATGAATTGAGTAAAAGGAATTTGGGGTTGGATAGACTCAGAGAAAACGACATGCGGGAGATCACTCTATTTATTTTTTAGTTTAGGAGGTTAGAATGGCAGCATTCCATACTCAGAGAGCATACTAGTTCTTACATAAGGGCAACAGACACAAAAGAAATGATAATCTGTTTGTTGTGTCAGTCTCAGATACTTGAATGCATCTGCAAATAGTCTGGAGTCCCTGCCTTCTGCTTGCACTGGGGAGGAGAGCCTGAGCATGCTGCAGCTCCTTTACCTGACCAACAACCTCCTCACAGATCAGTGCATCCCTGTCCTGGTTGGGCATCCACACCTGCGGATCTTGCACCTTGCAAACAACCAGCTGCAGACCTTTCCTGCAAGGTAAATAAATGCAGACTTTGATCCTTTTCAGTCATAACATTAATTCTGCATTTGTCAGACTAAATTATAGCCACCTGGCTATGACACTGCTTTTTTGTTTTGTTTTGTTTTGTTTGTTTGTTTGTTTATTTATTTTGGTACCGGGAATCGAACTCAGGGCCTCATGCTTGCGAGGCAAACACTCTAACCACTGAGCTAAATCCTCGGCCCTGTTGTTTTATTTTTTGAGACAAGGTCTTGCTGTGTACTTCAGCCTGGCCTTGAACTCACTACATAACCTAGGCTGGCCTTGAAATCACAGTGATCCTCCTGCCTCAGCCTCCTGAGTGCTGTGATTACAGGCATGCACCACCATGCCTGGCATGATACTTCTTTATGTGGACTGATGCTAGATTCCACTTTTCCAATGGGAAATTCTCATTCTCCTAGTTTGTACTTGTTAGATATTAGTGACCAACAAACTGTGGTTAAAATACATTTAATTTTTAGTTCTAATTATTTAATAATGATCTGAGACTGTTCAACCTAGGAAAGTACAAGCTTATGAAATAATTCTGAAGATAATTTTTTCTCAGTGCTGTATTATAAAATAATGAATCTACAAGATTTTTTTTGTATTTAATGATTGTATATAAGTACTGTATGCCAAAATTTTGTAACAGTTATAATCTCTGTCTCTAAGTAATCTGTAGTCAAATTGAGAAAATAGACAAATATCTAGGCAGTTGCCATGAAGTGTTACAAATGCATGGTGTTAAAGATATGCACAAGTTACTAACTGCATTGCACAGAGCTTAGGTTGAGTTAGGCATGGAGGAAGAGATGAATTATAGACAGGTTATGTTTGTATGAAGACATAAGAGACAGTTAATGCTGTCAATTTTTTTTTTTAATGCTGTCAATTTTTGAGAGTGTCAGTGGAGACACTTTCAAAATAGTCATTTTGAAAATAATCATATTTTCAGAAACTAAGAACATGGGTAATGACATTTAATATAATTGGAATGAAATTATAAATATCACATGAAGTTATTGAATGTCTGAATTTACGTGATGTATATACATAAAATGGACATTACGATTCTCATTTTACAAATTTTCTTAGAAATAAACTAAAAAAATTAATTATATAAAAACTATAATTTTTACGCACATTTATGAAATTAGATAGAATTTAAGAAGGCAAGTAATATAAACTAGATTACTTCCTTGAAAGAATTGAAACAATGGAATTTAAAGTTTGTATAGAATCTTAATTTAAGGATATTGTAGGTTTCTTGAAATCTTACCAGATTAATTTAGATGACCTCAGATATTTCATATAAAGTGAAAACGTCAAACTGTTCATAAAGCTGTTGGGTGATACCAGATTTACCCCTGGAAAACTAATGTATTTCATCCAGCTTGATGGCACTTTTTTTTGTTTTTTTTTTTTTGAGACAGTGTCTCAGTACATAGTCTAGGCTGGCCTTAAACTCACTGTGTAGCCCAGGCTGGTCTCAAACTCATGATCTTCCCATCTCAGCCTCCCAAGTGCTGGGATGATAGGCTTGCACCACAATGCCTGACTTTGATGACACTTATTATTGGAGGGATAAAATGCAAGCTGATATAAAAGTGAAAACACATCAAAGAAAATAAAAGTAAGAAATTAGTAGTAAAGATGAGAAGTAACAGGAGTTAACAACAAAATTAAAGTAATCCAATTACATTGTTAGAACTGAATAGGTATAATCCAAATCTTGTTTGTTTTGAACCATTTTCAGATTCTATCACAGTTTTGAGTAGTCTAAGAAGCTGATTGAGATGTGGATACTATATTGCTATTTCTAAGAAAGATGTAGGCAGGAAGTAGTAAAAGGAAAAAGCATAAGAATTGGACATGGGAACATGTTTAATATAGTATTAAATTAAAAAAGTAAATTATAAAGCAGTGTCACTTTAATATAGCATCATTTTTAAAATTTGAAAAATGTAGTTTAATGCTTTAAAACCATTTCCTGTAATCAGACATCGGAAAGATGTGTATATCAAGCAGCTGTAAGGAAGGCAGGAGCAGTATGTCAGCCTTTGAAACATGATGAGCTGCAGGTCAGCCTGAGTGTAGCAGGAGCCACTGCCTGGCTTGGTGAGCCATTGCCTGGCTAGTGTCTGACTGGTTCCTTCTCACTGGTCTTTTGCAGTGGACCAGGTCAGCTTTCTGTACTCTCTGAATACTGTAAAATAACACTTAATTGGAAGTTGCACTTCTTTTGTGCAGTGTGGTATTTTAGTGTTTCTTTTCCAGCAAACTAAACAAATTGGAGCAACTGGAGGAACTGAACCTAAGTGGCAACAAGCTTAAAACCATTCCCACAACCATAGCAAACTGCAAAAGGCTGCACACCCTTGTTGCACACTCCAACAACATCAGCATTTTCCCAGAAATACTGCAGCTGCCTCAGATCCAGGTACTTTTATGTGTTAGAATGATACCCTTATGGGGAAAATTGTAAGAGTGTGGGTGAGATACTTATAAGGAAGAAGAAAGATGTGAATGAAATTATTTTCTTCTCATGAGGAAGAGATATAACCCCTTCTAACACACTCAGTTTGGCATCTATCTGGAGAAGAAATTAAGTTCCCCTTTGAGAATATATAGAATTGGGAATTTGAGCATTTAGGAGTAAAACACTGTCATGTATTTTCTTTCGATTTTTTTCCCCCCTGTTTCTTCTCAGTTTGTAGACTTAAGTTGCAATGATTTGACAGAAATCCTAATTCCGGAGGCTCTTCCTGCTACATTACAAGACCTTGACCTGACTGGAAATACAAATCTGGTTCTGGAACACAAGACACTGGACATGTTTAGGTGGGAAAAAATCTGAAATTGAATTCACTTGTGTTCTGAGGCCCACCAGTCATGTAGGGGTCTTCGTTAGGACTGTGGCAATCTCAGTTAATTGAAAGAATAGAATGAAGTAGGCAAGAAAGCCCTAGGTTCTCTTCTTTGATTCAATTATGAATGGATGTTCGATGCAATAATCAGTCTGTTTTGGTACTGCGTGTGGCCACTATCCTCACGGAATAATTTTGTGTAGTAGGCATAGATATTTTAGGTGGAACAGGTCACATTACATCATTTAAGGAACATTTCACTCATTGTACCAAACTTCATTGTATTATAGTATTTAAAATAAGTAGACAATTGGCTGAAACTTAGAGATCTTCATTGTGCATCATTTGTAACAATATTTGGTTCTTATTTCTTCCTCCTGCCCATTTTCTTTTTTTTTCTCTTCCATCTGAGCCGGGAGTTCATCATACTACTTTCATTCACTTTGGAAATGCATCTTAGTCTGTCAGGAGCTCATTTTATAAAAATGTGTTATTGTTGAGATAGTTCTTATACTGAAGACAATATGGTTTAATCTTTCCTTCCTTCACCTCCTACAGCCATATCACAACCCTGAAAATTGATCAGAAACCTTTGCCAACCACAGATTCTACAGTTACATCAACTTTCTGGAGCCATGGACTGGCTGAAATGGCAGGACAGAGAAATAAGTGAGTATGTGGACTATGGAGACTTGAGAAAGGAAAAAGGCAGCCCCTGGTATCTGGATCTGATGCTCATAGCTGGACCATGTTGTTGTGTTGCACATAAATAGATCATAGAACATCATCATCAGATAAATCCTTCTGAGATCATGATAAAGTAAGATAAAAACAAAATGAATATATACCAAACATCCCCTCCAATGGCTTTCTCCTTGAGCTCATTTTCTTTCCCTCTTGATAAGATTTATTGCAGTTTCCAACCATGTGACAGCCTGCTTTCCGGCAGCTCCCAATCTGGTGTAATCCTTCATTTCCTTAGACTGTCCCCAAAATGGCCCAACCAAAGCCAAAGCCCTATACAAGGTTCTTTCCAGCACCTTCTTCCCTGTATACCCCAGGGTTCTGTGGGATACATTCTCCTTTGCATCAAGGGGTAATCAACCCAGCTTCAAGCACAGATGTGCCCTAGTGATTTTTGGCTGAAGGGCATTGACAAAGCTAATCATTAATTGCTGCTACAAGAAAGTATCTTTTCCTTCCAGCCTTTGACAGCATTGCAAAAGTTAGTATGTACTGCCCATGAATTATGACTGAATCCCCACTTTCCTTAGGACATAACTCTTTCAGTTGTTGCTTAATTATCTTATTTAGGGACTTTTTTTTTCCATGTAGAGATGAAGATTTACCACTGTTATTCTTCACCTTCAGCTAATACTTTTTTGAAGAGTGCTCCCTGCAGAGTGATTTTTTTTTTTTAACCAATAACTTTTTTTGGTGATTGTATGGTACTTCTTATATTTCTTTTCTAGGCTATGTGTGTCTGCCCTAGCTATGGATAACTTTGCCGAGGGAGTGGGAGCTGTGTATGGCATGTTTGATGGGGACCGAAATGAGGAGCTCCCTCGCCTGCTGCAGTGCACAATGGCAGATGTGCTTTTGGAAGAAATACAGCAGTCAACAAATGACATAGTTTTCATGGCCAATACCTTCTTGGTATCTCACAGGTAAGCAAGTGGGTTGAATACTCCCTAATGCAGCTCTGCTTTTGGAAAATAAATCTCTCTGAAGCAAAAAGCCAAGGTCTGAATTATGGATTCACATCAAGGAGAACTCTGTTCCTTCTTCCATGATCAGTCTCTCGGTGTCAGCAGGGGGTGTGGGGACTTCAGCTCTTTAAAGAGCTTGTGAAATCATCTGCCTTCTCTGTTGAACCCAAAGGCTGCTGAGCATCTGGGAAGCTCAGAAATTATATGCAAAAGGTTGTGGTACACATATTAGTACATGTTGGGGAGGAAGGTGGTAAGCTTTCATAAGATTCTCCAAAGAATCAGTGACCTGGGAAAGATTAACAAGCACTGGGCAGATTCAGGCATTTAAAATACTTGTTATTAGGGTTTACCCAATCAACTTTATTCAAGTCTAAGCCTTTTTTTTTTTTTTTTTTTTAAGTCTAAGCCATTTTAAAGGCAGAGTCCCATTAACCAAATTATTGAAAATCTCTTGCTAGAGGCTGGGGATTTAGCTCAGTGGTAGAGCGTTTGCCTAGCAAGCACAAGGCCCTAAGTTTGATCCCCAGCACCAAAAGAAAAAAAAAATCTTGATAGCTAATGGAACATGTTGTACATCAGGTGGGTTACATAAAGGATTTGAATAACTGAGAGATTGTTAACTTTTATAATCAAGGCTGAAATAGAACCGCCTGGAGCTCGAGTTGGGTTTTATCTGTCATTATAACACAAAGCATGGTGTTAGGCAGAAATCTGTCTTTCAGTAGGATTGAGCTTGAGACTTGGCAAAATAATGGGTTTGCAGAAGGGACCTTAATTTATGAAGCATCTCCCAAATGCCAGGCACTGTTCCATACATTTTTCATCCTGTATCTATAATTTTCAAATCAAGCCAGAACAGGTAGATATTTTATCAGAGAAATGTCTGTGAGAAATAACCTGCTGAGAACCTCTGGCCAATAAATAGCAGTGCTGGAATTTGGCACTAGATTCTCCTGCTAGTGTCTGCTCTGTGTTAGTATGGTGTCCTAAATGTGGGCACATAGATGCCATGTATATGGAGGAAGACCAGGATAATTATGATCCTTCCTTCAAGAAACTGACAACCTGACTGATTCTCAAAGTGTTTTTTCAGGATCTGCATCCTCAGCACCCCCAGAAACTTGTTGGAAATGAGAATTATTGGGCCAGCCTCTTAATCCCTGATTCTGAAACTCTAGGTGTAGGGCCCAGCAATCTGTGCTCTAACAATTACCAGACCCTCCAGATGATTGCTGAAGTTTCAAAAGCTGTGAATTAGGAAGTCTCTGATCAGGTACAAAGCAATAGAGAAAGATGTGTGTACTTCAGCCCCCGACCCCTCTTTAAATTTTTTTCTCCATTAGCTGAGAATGGAAGGCATAACTCTTCTTACTGCCATCACTCATTTTAAAAGTCTGCCTTCAGGTAGATAAGGGTGAGGCTGGTTCATGATCCCCAAGGCAGAAAAACAAGCCAAGGATGGATGTGAAGGACCTCAGCTTTTTTCTAAAACTAGCTATGGTGTCTTCATTTTCCGTTTTTGCTAAATAGGAAATTAGGAATGGCTGGCCAGAAGCTGGGCTCCTCTGCTCTCCTGTGCTACATCCGCCCTGACACTGCTGATCCAACAAGTAGTTTTAGTTTGACTGTGGCTAATGTTGGCACATGCCAAGCAGTTCTGTGCCGAGGTGGGAAGCCAGTACCCCTCTCTAAGGTCTTCAGCCTGGAACAAGACCCAGAGGAGGCGCAAAGAGTGAAGGACCAAAAAGCCATCATAACAGAGGTATGTTGTACTGTTTGCCAGTCACTTCTATTCCCAAAATTTTGTGAAGGTTGTTTTATACAGAGGCCGTGAGGTCCGTTTTCTCTGTGGGATGCTTTGTAAATTGTATTCAATCCGGATAAATGTTCAATTTTTGTGGTTCAGTAATGGTACTAGCAGAAAATCTATGGAGCAGTTAGTGGCAAAAAGAAAAAGCAAGATTAATTACAAATGAAAAGTCCTAATTCGTCATCCTGTAAATTGATGGCAGGCAAGTAAAATGAATGTTGTGTCCCTCTTAGTTCCAACTCATTTGGTTTGTTATTCCAAACAGAAGACAACAGACTTCTATAGTTTGGCATCCCGGTTCTGAAGTGTAAAGTTTCAGAGTATTTTTTCCTGTTGATACCATACTGCATATGACATAGTATGCATCATTGTTCTTTTTTGGTAATGAAGCATCATGTGTCTCTACTATTTTTTATAGCTTTTCTCCTTTTTAGGAATTAGCTTAACTTTTCTTTCAGAGAGACTTCAGCAATTATATGTGAACATTATTTACTACAAAGAAGAATTCTGTTCAGATCTTTTGCCCATTTTTAAATTGGATTGTTTATTGTTGAGTTTTAAGAGATTTCTTTGTATGTTTTAGAAGCAAGTCTTTTTATCAGATAATGTGTTTTGCAAATATTTTCTCCTGGTCTGAGGCTTATCTTCCCATTCTCTTAACAGCGTCTTATAGAGCAGAAGTTTTTAATTGTAATGAAGTCCCAGTTACCAGTTTTTTGTTCTTCTTGTTGTTTTTGTTTTCCTCATGGATTGTATTTTGATGTTCTATCTAAAAATGCATTACCAAACCCACTGTCGTCATATTTTCTTCTGTGTTATCTTCTAGAAGTTTTATGCTTTTGAGTTTTACATTTAGATTTTTAGTTCACTTTGAATTAATTTTTGTGAAAAGTGTAAACCCTGCCTGACTATAGAGACTTTCTTTTTTTTTTTTCCTCCATTGTAGTGCCTTTGCTCCTTTGTCAAAGATGAGTTGATTTTATTTGTGTGGGCCTATTTCTGGGCTCCCTGTTTTGTCCAAGTTCTACATAAGGACTGTCCATCCTAGATTCCACCCAGGGAAGCACAAAAGCAGGAGGAATCATTATAATATGGTTGATAGTGTTAGAATTCTGGAATTATGAGGCATTAATTTTAGGAAGGTCTTTCAGCCAAAACAAATAGAAGATAAAAGGCAACTTTTAAAATAATTTTTTTGTGTGTGCTAAGGATCGAACTCAGGGCCTTGTGCTTGCAAGGCAAGCACTCTAACCACTGAGCTAAATCCCAGGGCCTAAAATAAAAAAATTTTTAAAAAGACAGCTTTTATTTGACTAGTCTGTTTTTTAGAATTTAAATGATGTTGTTTACATTTTTCCTAGGGCAACCTAGACAAGCAGGAAGAAATTTTAATTTTTTCAGCCGCAAACATTTTGTTTGCATCATTTACCAAGCATTATACCTTCATAATCTTATTTAATCTTTTCAATAACCCCCATGAAAGAAATACTTTTATATGCATTTTACAGATGAAGAAAATTAAATTTAGTGTTTGTGACAAATTATGGTAAGTGAGAAGCCAGAGCGAGCTTTTACTCAGAGAGTAACTGCATTATGAAATTAATTTATTGATGACCTTAGAGTTTTTTTGGTTTTTTTGGAATCAGTAATGAAAGTGTTCAGCATATGAACATTTCCCAACCTGCAACCAGGGTGATTGCTTTCCCTCTAAGTTTAGAATTATATGGATTCTAATTTGATTTGCTATTCATTCTTGATACCATCCCTACAGAGTAGGTAAATTGTACTAAAGATTGCAAGCTCTCTTTTTTTTTTAAGCAGAATAACCTTAGTGATGATTTAATGATTTAGCCACTGATACTCTCTTATCCATTGGAAATCTTTTTAGTCTCAACTGTGCCTTTAAATGAAAAATCATTTTTGGTGATTCATCTTAGTTTTGGCCTCAGAGTACTAGGGATGGGAAATTAATAATAGTTCGGGTTATTGTTTTTCTAATGCATGTTACTCTATGTAAGGACATGCTGAAGACTGTCCTCCATATTAGAACAAATGTCTTTTGAGATGTGTGCCTTTTAATTGGTTTTTTTTTGGTGGGGGGGCAGGATGCTGGGAATCGAACTTAGAGCCTTATACTTGCTAGGCAAGTGCTCTACCACTGAGCTAAATCCCCAACTCCTAATTACATTTTAATTGGACTTATTTTCAGACCTGTCAGCTATTTGTTATAGTAACCATGTGGTATTTTGTCTTTTTAGAATCTTAAAAAAAAAGTCCGTATTTGTAAGTCCACTTATAATTATGCTGGTCCTAGGACAAATCGTATATAAAATCTACTTTATTTTAGATCCCTAGACATTGTGAAAGGTAGGAAGTTGCATGTCATTGTTGCTTCTTTCTCAGCATTTGTGTTTTGCTCATCTCTAGGACAACAAAGTGAATGGGGTAACTTGCTGTACTCGAATGCTGGGCTGTACATACCTCTACCCTTGGATCCTCCCCAAGCCCCACATATCTTCCACTTCACTTACCATTCAAGATGAGTTGCTGATTCTGGGAAATAAAGCATTGTGGGAACACTTGTCATATACAGAAGCTGTCATTGCAGTACGTCATGTGCAGGACCCTTTGGCAGCTGCCAAGAAGCTGTGCACATTAGCACAGAGCTATGGTTGTCAGGATAATGTGGGGGCAATGGTGGTTTATTTGAACATTGGTGAGGAAGGCTGCACTTGTGAAATGAATGGACTCACTCTCCCAGGTCCTGTGGGATTTCCTTCAACCACGACCATCAAGGATGCCCCCAAGCCAACCACTCCTTCCTCTAGTAGTGGCATTGCCTCAGAGTTCAGCAGTGAGATGTCTACCTCTGAGGTGAGCAGTGAAGTGGGCTCCACTGCTTCTGATGAACACAACACTGGGGGCCTGGAAGCTGGCTTGCTCCCAAGGCCAGAGAGGCGCTGCAGCCTCCACCCAATACCCACCTCTGGAGTTTTTCAGCGCCAGCCTTCTTGTGCAACCTTCTCCAGTAATCAGTCTGACAATGGCCTGGACAGTGATGATGACCAGCCTGTTGAAGGGGTCATAACCAATGGCAGCAAGGTGGAAGTAGAAGTAGATATCCATTGCTGCCGAGGAAGAGATCTTGAGAATTCTCCCACTCTTAAAGAGAATTCTTCTACCCCATGTCCTGAAGAACACCCTAGAGGGTTGTGTTTTGGGATCCGAAGACAGAACAGCGTGAATAGTGGCATACTTCTGCCATTGAACAAGGACAAGATGGAATTACAGAAATCTCCTTCCACTTCCTGTCTGTATGGAAAGAAGCTCTCCAATGGCTCTGTTGTGCCCCTAGAAGACAGCCTGAACCTCATAGAAGTGGCCACAGAAGCACCCAAGAGGAAAACTGGCTACTTTGCTGCCCCCACTCAGCTGGAACCAGAGGATCAGTTTGTTGTACCTCGTGACCTGGAGGAAGAAGTGAAGGAGCAAATGAAGCAGCACCAGGAAAGCAGGCCGGAGCCTGAGCCCCATGAAGAGGATCAGACTGAGCCCCCAGAGGAGTTTGACACAGCACTGTGATTCTGCCCCTGCAGCAGGCAGTGTGAGGGAGGGCAGGGTGGGGTTGGGGAATGGGACTTCCAGAGGCATTTTGCCTCTGTGTTTCTAACCATAGATATGTGGGGTAGAACTTGGAGCCAAAAAAGATGACAGCTATGAGGGTCTGGTTCTGGATGAACCAGTACCACATCAGTGTTAAGTTTCGCATTTAACCTGCGTTGGAATTCCCAGAGTTATTGGGAAGAAAACAGATGTTGTTCTGTATCAGTCCTACCACCTGCCATTAACCCTTTCTTTCCTAGGATCATTTTGAGAATTTGCCTGCCTGGGCAGGAAAGGGACTTTTTCTGTGGAGGAAGTAACTGAAGGTTGATTCTTTTTACTAATTGCTGCTGATGGATCTCTGTGACAGAGAAATCACCTTATCTCTTAGACTAACTAATGGGGTATGATGTGACTAGTCACATGGCTTTTCATTCTTCTCTACGAGAATACAGCCTATCAAAATGATGTTTATTGCAGATGTAGAACCAATCAAACAGATAATTTATGTATGTAATGTAATGAGAGCACTTTTCATCGACTGTGAACTTTTTAGTTTTGAATCTGCACTCGAGCCAATCTTCTTAGAGGCAGCCCAGCACCTTTGTCCATAGGCAGAAAGATAATTGGGCGTTGGAGCCTTCTCTGAGAGTACTTGGAAGGGCCCTGGAAATTGATTGAATGTTGGATGTCAGACTATGAAATCTCCTGGAATCTTGGGATAGTAGGATCCTCTTTGTGGGGTGCAGATGGGGAAGGAGTGATGACTGAGACTGCTTCCCCCATGTCAGGAAAAAGAGAGTTGCTCCTTGACAAATGTGACACCTCCCAGGACTTGTGATCCCAGCAGATCACAAAGTGGGCAGTTGGATTGACCTCTTTCTCTAATATGTGGTAGAGTTGGCCATCACTCACCTGATAGATAGGGCCAAAACCAACACTGCTGGTGTCCAAGTAACTGAGTTACAGATGACTCTGAAGCACACAGAGCTCAATGAGAACAGGTTGGTGGGTGGAGCCCACCTGTTAAATTTGTTCCTTGTTTTCTAGAGCAAAGAGATGGTGCACTGGAAGCTCATTCTTTCACATTTGATAGTTCACCCTTCTGAACTTACCACCATACGTGATTTCAGAGTACGGGCTTAATACCAATATAAGAAAGACTCCTAATTGAGAAATTCTTACAGAAAACTTAAAATTTTTTTTCACATTCCATGTAACCCTAGCAAAATGCAGTTCCCATCATATTTCTGTTGCTTTTTCCATTAAAAGATTTACTTACAAAAAATGAATTCCTACAAAATTTTACCATTACTTGATTTTACCCAATGGGAAATGTGCTTTGAAGTTTTAGAATATCTCACAGTTAAAAAGAAAATAGAGTGGAACAACTTTTGTTTCATCTGAAACAAAATGTTAAATATAAGATTGAAAGTATATATTTATTCATTTGTGTTTTTTGGAAAGTTTTTATTCAAAGCAATAGTCAAAAATCAGATGGCCTGTCCAGATATAGTTGTATCTGTCCATCTTAGAGGCCCCATGCCCATATTCATGTGTCAGTGGGGTGTACTCTTGGGGGATTCTGTACCACTCCAGTGGCTGCCTAATGATTAACTCCTCAAAAATCTGAACTTGAACCTCTAAATCATCAGGAAAACTCGACTTCCATCTGTCAGACTACTGGTCGGCTACTGAAAAACTTTAGAACTCAGGTTTTTGATTTGAAGTAGGGAACATGGTGGCTCATACAAAGTTTAGGTGCTGTTAGAAAGATGGAAACAATAGTGTGTTGCCACCTTATTTTTATATGGGAAAATGAAAAAAAAAAAAAAAAGAAAAAACCTAAGATTGTAGGTAAGGGGTGGTGTAAAACATCTTTCTACTCAAGACAGCCAGACGTTTGGGTTAGAGAATAGTGATGTTGTCTAAAAATCAAAGTTATTTTGGGAAAATACCACTTTAAGAGCATATCATGAAAAAGGGTTCCTTTGTCTGTGAACCCTTTCCTTGTCTTCTGTTTATTTCCTGCCCTACTTATTGGAACCACCTCAAAACTCGGTTCTGCAATGACCTCACCAAAAGTAAGTTTAGTAGCTGGGCTTTGTGGCACACATGTGTAATCCCAGCTGCATGGGAGGCTGAGGCAGGAGAATCAAAAGTGCAAGCCCAGCCTGAGCAACTTAGTGAGACCCTGTCTCAAGAAATAAAAGGGCTGGGGATGTAGCTCAATGTGAAGGCCCTGGGTTTAATTCCCAAGTACTGCCCCTGCTCCCCCCAAAAAGAAAAAAAAGTACTTATGTTTTGGTCAGCAGAACTCTGAAAGTCCAAATATATTTTTATGTGGTAGTGTTATTTTTGGGAACCATTCAGTTGTATTGAAAACCTTTAATGTAGGCTTGACCAAAACTGATTGTTCTTTTTTGCATTTTCCTTTCATTCATGTCCCATAGTTGCTCTGTATTAAAAGAGAGGGTGAAAAGGCCATAGTCCATTACCAAAAATATACCACATACCTATTTTGACCCGCGAGGTAATTTACAGATGTGCTCTCTGGGTAGGCTGCCAAGGAAAGCCAGTAATCTGTCTCCATGTAAATGTAATCTTCCCAGTACTTTACCCAGAGAGTGTGTTCCCAGGTGGGCAGAGGACAGGTGATCTGTAGCGTGGAAATCCTGGCCTCTGCATGTACCTCTGAAGGAACACTTCTGATTATGGGTGCAGTTCAGGAGTCCTGCAGGGAAAGAAAAATACATGTGGCTGTATATCTAAAAATTCGGTAGTATGACATAAAGCTACAGTGCTAGTATGGTCAAGTCATTGAATTACTACTCCTGACACAGTGAGGGCTTTATTATACTACTGTAGATTGTATTTGTGCAATAAGATGATGAACTCATTTTCCTGGCATACAGAAGAGCAGCTTGGTAATCACTGGGTGCTATTACAATTGCTTGTTTTGAGTGCTATTTTCCAGAAGATGGAGCCAGTTAGGTTTGGCTGATCTGCTATTAAACGATGCTCTTTCTGTGTAGACTTCAGCAAAAGCAGGTACTTGGAAGCCACAGGCTCTCCTTCTCTATTTATTCAGTAATTATTAATGAAGAGACCTCCATAAGGGAGCACTTGGCTATTATCAATAAATGTACCAACTAAAGAATTAGTCTCCAAGCCATTCAGTGATGTCTGCAGCATCACTGTGGAACTGTCTCGTGTCACTTTTTACTTCCCTCTAGGTGGAACCTTCCAGGCTCCTCAATCAAGGAGGCAAATTAATCTTTCTCTCCAATTAGTGACTTTGCCCTGTGGTTGGCTAAGCACTTCCTAGATTGAGAAATGCAGCTACAGTCAAACCTGCTCTGTTCCCTCATTTGGTGATCAATCAGCGTAAACTCCTTGTATTCTAAATCTCATGCACCTTTCCCAGATGCTATAGGGTTTTCTCTCACTGTTCCCAATGGATACCATCCAGACAGTGAACCCATATCTTATGGTTTTGTGCAATCATTGATGTATTGTAGTCATAAGACTCATTATAGTGTATTTTTGATATTTTTTGAAATGTGTTAAATTTTTAAATTCAATAATATGAGCCAGAGCATGTTGCAGCAAATCTATTGTTTGTAAAAAAAAAATAACTAACAATAATAAATAAAATAAAATGGAATATCTTTTTCATGCTTTTGTTTTAAAATGGAATGCTTATTATTTTATAAATATTTTATCATGAAGCTATAATTTTCTCTCATAACTTATGTGTAGAATTAGGTTATCTTTAAAAAAAAGAATTAGGTTATCTTTTTTCTTTTTTTGGTTTTTGGAGTCAGGGTCTCACTCTGTAACCAGGTTGGCCTTGAACTTGGTGACAATCCTCCTGCCTCAGCCTCTCAAGTGTTAGGATTACAGGGGTGTGCCACTACACCCAGTGTTAGAAATAGGTTCTTAATCAAAGTTCCTTTAGGATTTTTCTGCTTTTTTTGCTTCATGGAAAGATAGGTAAGAACGAATAAATGAAATCTCATTCCATGATATCCTTGGAAGCTGTGTTAAGGCAAAAATAAATACTTTTAGCTTTTGTATTAGCTTTGTGTCACTTTAACAAAACATTGAACACAAGCTACTTATGAAGAAATGGTTTATTCAGTTTACAGTTGTGGAAGTTCAAGAGCACAGCACTGGCATTAGCTCAGTTCTCTGCCAGGTCACATGGTAGATAGCAGTGGCTGGAGCATGTTAGGGAACAAGTGATTGTATCTCAAACTAGGAGCAGGGAAATCTGAGTGGGACCAAACTTGGCTTTCTATCAGTCCTTCTCAAGAACTACCAAGGAGTCCCACAAGAACCACCTGCTGAGTGACCTCCCCCAGTGACACTGCACCTTCCAGTGGGCTCCCAAGGGTTCTGCTGCTACCCAGAGGTACCATGCTGTGGACCAAGTCTTCTGTCAGTGGATCCTTGGGGGAAACTCAAACCACACCCAAACCATAGCACATTTTCTGCTGAAATAGCAATAAAGATTCTTAGTTTGGGAAACTTGACTTGGTTTATGTGTTTAAAGAAATCCTTGAGGCAGGAAACACAGTCCTTGTTTACACGAGGATTGTCAGCTGACCAGAAGAAACTGGATTGTAAACAGTCTACAGATCTTCTTAAATAAATCACACAGCTGATGATGACACATGGGCTGAAGAGAGAAACTGGCCACCAGATTTTTCATAATGCAGTGACTCAGTGTCAGGATTTCAGATGCAGTGGTGAGTGTGGGCTTACAAGATAATTATTATCCAGTTACACCTTGCAATGAGTGCTTCTAGGCCAGATGTGGTGCATGCCTGTAATCCCAGCACTCTGCGATGAGGAAGGAGGATGGCAAGTTTGACCCCAGCCTGGCCAATTTAGTGAGATCCTGTCTCAAAAATTTAAAAAGGGCTGAGATATTTCAGTGTGATGGCCTGAATCCAATCCCCAGCACCCAAAATTAGTGCTTTCTCTTTGCCCTCATTGGAAGTGTCCCATAATTTCTGAACTCAAGCAGATTAGCTACCTCTCCAAATAGAGGCCCAGTTAGAGCCATTTTGCAAGTTTCTTCTTCATCTAGTGGAACGAACATTTTATTTATTTTTAATTTTAATGGTACATTTTAGATCTACAGTGATAACATTCATCATAGGGAATTTGTACCTGTACATGATATGTCTTGCTGCTTCAGAATGAACATTTTAAAAACTTCATTCAGAGCCAGGAGTGGTACGCACTTGTAATCCTAGCACTCAAGAGGCTGAGGCAGGAGGATTGTGAGGTCAAGACCAGCCTAGGCTGCATGGTGAGGACTTGTCTCAAAAAACAAATATGTTGATCACCAGATAAATGGGTAAAGTATGGTATTTAAACACGATTGAGTACTATGCTGCCATAAAGAATAAATTTGAGTCATTTATAGACACTTAGACACCATAATGTTAAGTGAAATAAAAAGTTTAAATATTGAATAGTTTCTCTTAGATGAGGAACCCAAAACATAAATGAAGAGCAAAATAAAAGATAATAGGAAAAAGGGAGAGAAATGTTTTGCAAAAGGAAAGGGGATCAAAACATGGAGAAGGAGAAGAGGATGAAAAAAGAAGGTGTGTTATGTACATGTGCCAAGTCTCTAAGAGGAATATAATTAATAAAAGTAACAAAAAACTATTAAGCCAGCAAACAACAGCAACAAAATCTTGGTTCAGCAACATGTTTTTTTGTTTTGATGCAGGGTCTCACTTATGTAGTCCAGGCTGGCCTCAAATTTTGATGATCCTCCTGCCTCTGCCTCCCAAGTGTTGGGATTATGGGCATGTACCACCACACTCAGCAGCAACTGTTTACTGAGCACCTTCAGCATGTGGGGACTATACCAACATCTACTTTAATACTTCAGTTCTATGAGATACATACATACCTTCATAGTCCAGAGTTGTAGCAACAAAATTCTCTGAGCATGTTTTCCATTTCATGCAGTATTCCCTGGCACACCAAAGGCCATAAGAATGAGTCATGCATTACACCTTCCAGTATGTGAGTCATTGGGTCTGAGTTTTATCTCTACCACTTAAAGGCTTTAGACAAGTTACAGTCCCTTTAAGGCTTTTTTTCTTTTTCCTTTTTTTTTTTTTCTCGATAGGTATCTGTGTAGTCTGGAACTTATGATCCTCCTGTATCAGCCTCCCAAAATTCTGGGATTACAGGTGTGTGCTACAACAACCACCTTCCTTTTGTGCAGGGGGTCAAACCCAGGGCCTCACACATGCTATGCAAACACTGCCACTGAGCTACATCTCCTAGCCCAGTTTTTTTTTTTATTTAAGTGGAAATAATAGTAATTTATCAGTCACAGTTTAAGTGAGATGATGCAGAGTGCTTCTTTACCATGGTCATGTACTTGGCACATGGTGATGAGCACTCCATGAAATTTTTTTTTATTATTTTTACCAAGAACATGTATTGGTACATTGTATACATAATGTTCATAATCAACATGGTTATTTTGTACCTGTACATGATACATCTTGGTTTTCCCCCCCTTCCCTCCTTCCCCTCCCCTCCCTTCCATTCACCCACCCATACCTATTTGCAACAAGTGTAACTACACTTTACCATTTTTTCCCCTTTCATCTTACTTTTCTTTTAACCTTCTTCTTTATCCCCCTTTTCCCTATCTAGTTCTCTCTTTTAAATACTATCTCTCTTTTTTCTTCCATGAAATTTCAACTATCCTATAAACCACTTACCATTCTTGACCTTGTCTGCCCATCTGTAACATGTAAGTTTTGACCTGCCTACCTGGCAAGTGCTAGTGAATGAGATCAGGTTTGCTAAATCATTTTGAACCTCAGAAAACCACTGATGTAGGGGCATCATCAGCCACCAGTGGGCTCCAGTCAGTGAAGAGGTGCTGCCTCCCAGGAGCAGGGTCCTTGCTGGGCCTGGGTACAACACTGGGCTCACAAAGGCCACACTGCCCTTTGTATCCGGCACAAAACCCACTGTGGCCAAAGCTCTACCAGGTACATGTTCAGTGAGTAGAGCCTAGGTAGGAACAGTGTGTGGAGGGATGTTGAGGAGTGGGCATTTTTGCTGCCGTTGACCTTCTCTGCCATTCAGTGAAACTCTAGGACTGCAGCCACTGCTCCAGGTGAAGAGTGACAGTACCGTGCTTTTCTGTGGTGTGGCCAACTTGATTTCAGTTAAGCAGTACAGGTTCCCAAGTGCTTATCTTCTGCCAAGCTTTATTTTTATTATGTCTTTTTTTTGGTGTGGCGGGGTGCTGGGGGTTGAACTTAGGGCCCTGTGCTCACTAGACAAGGGCTCTACCGCTAAGCTAAATCCCCAACCCCTTATTTCTTTTTATGAAGTTTAGTTTTGACCTTTTGTCTTGGACAGGTTCCACAAGGATTAGCTATTGTAAAGCAAGAGGACACTTAGAAAAAGACTTCCGTAATGTGAATGTGAATGACTTTAGTTGGATCTGACATGAATTGAGACTAGTGAAAAGAACAAGAACAGGTATAAAGATTAAAATAGATTAATAAAATTAATATTTAAATTACTGAAAGAACTTTATTTTTAAGATTCACTGTTAGAGATCAATCACTTTATGAAATCATTATCTACCCTTGAAGGCCTGCTCTGTGGGGCCCTGTGAGGGAATCCAGAGATAGAAAGGCCTCCAATAAGCCTTTGGCATCTAATAAAACCAACTGCCTTATCTTTGAAATCAGTTGAATGATATATTTAATTTTACAAATCTTCTCAGTATTTGAAATTGTGTTTAAAAAACATATAAAACATTTCAAAAAATGTTGATTTGCCAATGGAATGAAATGCCAGAAAAAAACTAACAAGGAGTAGCTGGCAGGAGACATTAGCCCTGAGCCCTGAGGGAGGAGTCCAGAGGAGCACTATGCCTGCTCAAAGCATTTCTCTTCCTGGGTCAGGACTCCGACTGCTTGGGGTGCACTTGGTGGCCCCTTTAATAGCAGAGTGCTTCCTCTCTAGGAGGGAGAGAGAATAACTACTTTAAAATCATTCTCTGGGACCACATATGGGAGAGAGGGGGAGTTGACATGTTTCTTTTGATGGCTTCAGACAGGACAGGTATGATTTCTCCTGGAACTCTGGAACTGCTACCCTGTGATGTGCAGTTCTCCCCTTTCAGGATTACCCTGGCTAGTGAGCCATTTCTTTCTGGTGAGGCAGCCCTACAGTAAGGGTATGCCCACTTCTGATGTTGCTCTCTGCACTAAAGGGCATACTTTTATCAAGCTATCATTGAGTCAGTCAGCAATCATGGGTCTCTTTTACAACAGAAAAATGAGACAATTACTTAACTTTGCGGTGGTACTAAAGGCAGTAGCTACAAAATCAAGTATGTGAAAACCACAGTTATGTAACTGGTTTTAAAGGACATGCCTTTTTGAGAGAAACAGTGTGGGGAAAGTTGACACTTAGGTTCCAGAAGATCTCCTTACAGTGTCCCAGACCACAGGTATTCTGGTGCATCACTGTAATTTCTGTGCTGTTCTTGGCTGTCTTTGTACAGCTTCTGTTTTTGGTAGCTCCGCAGGGCCAGGACCATGCTGACACTGTACATAATGACCAGAAGACAAGCAAAGGTGGCCGCTGCTCCGTCAGTGCCTGCCAGCTGGCAGTTCATCCAGGTGAGACCTCTGCGGGCGTATAGTCTCTCTCTTTTTTTGCAAGTATCTGTGGAATTGATCTGCAGAGCTACATGGAGGTAAATGCCAATGCCTACACAGTAGCCCACTGCTGCGAGGATGCTGAAGGTGGCCTCCAGAAGGAGGCATTTCCCAGGCAGTTTTGTTAGACTCTTTGCTCCTTGGAGTAGAACGCCCAGGGTGAGGACACCCAGCCCTAAGGAAACAGCCATGCCACCACATATCAGGGGCGACCGAAGGACTGTGTACTGCTGGTCCAGCCGCCGAACTTCCTCCAGCTCACTGCCCTCAAATGGTGAGTAATAGTTGCTCCCAAAGCCACTGCCGCTGACAAAACTGGCGCTGAATCCGGCAAGGACAAAGTAGGAGGCCACGATACACATGAGAACCATCCCATTCAAAATCACCTCCACTATCTGTACCACACCTGGGGGAAGAAAGATTTGGGGTTTAACACTTACATCACTTGCCCAGGTCAAACCCAAGGGGTCCTGCTGACTTCACTTTAAGAACAGGGTTAGATCCAACATCAGTGTTCTTGATTTGTTTTTGGTGGTTGTTTTGTTTTTAATATGTTTGAAAGATTAAAATGGCATTTGGGGCAGTTTCTTAAAAAACAAACCATGTGCTCACCATGTGACCCTGCAATTGTACACCTGGGCACTGAATCCTAAAGAAATGAAAACTTGGGGGTGGGGATTTAGTTCAAGCGGTAGAGCACTTGCCTAACAACTGCAAGGCCCTGAGTTCAAGCCCCAGCACCAAAACAACAACAACAACAACAAACAAACAAACAAACGAGAACTTATGTCTTATGTTCACACAAAAATGCTAACGTAAGTGTTCGTGGTAGCTTTATTTGTAATGGCCAAATACTGGGATGACCCAAATGTCCTTCAGTGAGTGAAAATTACCATGGGAGGCTCTACTCAGCAATATAAAGGAATGAACTATTGATTGTTTGGTTTTTTGAGACAAGGTCTTGATTTATAGTTCATGCTGGCCTTGAACTCACAGCAATCCTCCTGCCTCAGCTTCCCTAGTGCTAGGGTTACAGGAGTGCTCCACCATGCCCGGCTTCTGGTTTTCCTTTTTTGCAGATAAAAGTATATTCATGACTGCATTGTATCTCCCTTTTCTGCTTTTTTCCACAAAAGTAAGCACTCCACATACACTGTTCTGCATCTTGTTCTTTTCATTAACATTTCCAGGTCAATTCCTCGAGTGGCGACATTCTTTGCTACAAGGCCTCCAGCTCTGTAACAGGGATGGACCAGTCTGTTCAGCTAGGATATTCACCATGGAAGAGTTTCTTATAAGTTTAAGGAAACTACAAATGTCTCGAGGTTGTGGAGGCCAACAGGTGACCAGAAACAGAATATATTCTTGTCTGAGGTCAGGTTGCATTTGGTGCCAACAGAGGCCCCGAGCCCCTTCTTACTCATACTTGTTAGGGAAGGTCTTCTCCTTATCCCTGGGAAGTGCAGAGATGAGGACAAAGGGAACAGCACATGAACTCAGAGTGGAGACACTAGTTCAAATCCCTTCTAATTGCTGCCTGTGATCTTGCCCTCATCATTCAGTTTTTCTAAGCCTCAGACACTTTAACAAATGAAGATAAGGATGCCAGGCTTATCCCATGGGCTCAAAATGAAAGCAAGTGCAGTCAGCCTCTATATCTACCACTTCTGTATCTGCAGCTTCTGCACCTACAGGTTCAACAAGGATTGAAAACACTTGGAAAAAGAAATTGATTATACTGAACATGTACAGACTCTTTTCATTATTCCCTAAGAAATATAACACAATGACAGTTTACACAACATTTACATTGTATTAAGGATTATAAGTAAGCTACAGGTGATTTAAAATATGAGAAAAGGTACGTGGTTATATGCAAATACTCTGCCCTTTTAGAGAGAGACAGGAGTCCCTTGGATTTTAATATCTGAAAGGGGTCCTGGAACCAACCCCTTGTGGAGGCCATGAGATGACTATATGAAATACCGTGAAAATTATGAACGGTTAAAGAAACGGAGGGTAACTGCTACTCAGCAATGTTTCTAAAATGCAAGGGAATTAGTGAGATTTAAGAAGAAATAGGACAAATTTATGAAAAGCATTGTTTCCAAAAATGGGGACAATCATCTATTATGCTAGGGGGTATGACCATGTTTATAATCTGGGCAGTGAAAGGACCAGTATCTCCAAAGTTCTTAGGCAGCCACACTAAGGCTCACTGATCCTATCTCCTGTGGGCCCACACAGATTCCTGGAGGGTCAAGGACACTGCAGTTGAGGGCTCTGGGAGCTGAGGAGCTGCACTGCTTTTATTTGCAATTCAAAGTAACATCAGACCCTAGCTGCCCACTCCTCACCCAGGCCCTGTAAGTACTGGGCACTCTCTCCTTAGAGCAGAGCAATGAATGCACTCAGCTGTGATTCTGACTCAGGGGGTGGCTGTCCCCTGCACTCAACAGCTTTCCCTGCCCTGGTTTTCTTTCTGATGTAAGGGACACAGGAACACTGTGCTTCTGTCACCAGTCGGAAACCAAGGAGATCCCTCTCTAAACAGGACCTCAGCTTTGCCCGGGAAAGGACCTTGTTGTCTTATCACAGAAAAGCATTTCAGGGGGTGTCAGTAAGAGGTGTAGACAGATTTGTTAGACAGAGTGAGAAAGCAGGAGAAAATGGGGAAGTATTTTAAGCCTGAGGAGCTGAAGAGGGCATGGCTTGAAGATCAGACAGGCCCATTAACAAAGGCGGCCAGTTCTAAAGTGTTGCTGAGGTGGGTCAGGGTTTGGTTGATCGTTTTATCTCTGTTCTGGTTTTGCGATGTAGTTCTGGAGAAGTCTTTATCCCTTGAGAATGCCATCTGGTCTCTGTGAGATGACTGTTTCTGCGTGGGGAAGTCTCAGTTTTCTAGATGCTCTGCTGGAGTTGAAGGTAACTGCAGGTTTAAGGCATAACAGGAGACTTCTTGGCACCCAGTGGCAGTTGAATGTCCCTATAAATCTCTTATCTTGATGCTCTTGGTTTTGAAGGGAGATAAGACTGGTTATGTAAATATAGGACTAATCAGCCTTGTATTACCAGTTTTTAGACAGACTTGCTTCCTATGTGATTTAACATGCCTTGTGCAGAGCTGAGCAGGATCTGACCCAAAGTGTACAAGACAGATACAAAATAAAAGCAAATATGCCAAGCTCTGTCCTGCTTTTAGGTACCCATTGGCCCAAATCAAGAGTCATTGTTTTTAGCAAAAGCAGCTTTTAAGTCCCTGACTACCTCAGAAGAAAATACAAATCAAGCTTTTAATAAGTAACAGGTTAAGGGCCTGACAGTTTGTTTGTCCTCTGTCCTTCTGGGATGATCCACAGCAGTTGTGTTTTCTCATCCATTTTATTCTTGGAGATGATAGGGCAAGGGCATCCTGTCCTTAATGATGCACCTGGTTTGTCTTGTGATAGAATGACTGTTTGAGTGACTAGGGAGGGGGATAAAGGGAAGAATGTATGCCATACTTTTAATGGGTAGCAGATTCCAAGTTAAGGCCTGAGAGTGTACCTGCCCTTTGTCCCCATAGTGGTCCTTGACTGTCTCACTCCTACAATATATAGGAAACCTGACTCTTTTCCTTCTGTGACAAATTTTGCCAGAACAGTGGAGTCAGGATCCATGCAGCAGACATCTGCTGGGCTGATGGAATAAATTTAGATCTCATCAATCACTCCACTGACTGCAACAACTGAGGGACATAATGGTCTTCTGCCAAGTCCTTTGGTATGAGGTCTGTTGAAGGAATGTGACTCAGGTACAGACCAGGCTAGACTGGCTTAGAAACCAATGTCAAACAGGCAGAAATATTTCCCCGTGTTCTGTTAATGCAGAACACACACACATGCGCACGCGCGCGCACACACACACACGTGCGGACGCGTGCACACACACACACACACACACACACACATCCATCAGGCGAAACAGGGTTACTGCCAGAGCGAGCCGTAGTTTATCTCTAACGTTGGGATGGGACAATTTCTGGAAAGACAGCAGAGGGCTCTGTGGAAGAAGACACTCAGAAACACATGAGATGTTTGCTGTAAATAGCATTTTTCTGGGTGAGGTTGTTTTTGTAGCTGACCACTTAAATATTCTGCTTAATTACACATCTGTATCTGCCTCTGTCCTTTAATTGTGAACCTGAAAAAAACTGAGAGGAAATCAAGCTATTGTTTTTCTAAAATAAAAATACATGCGAAGTCAAGCCATGTATAAAATGAAAATAAAAATTCCTTCTCTTCAGCAGCAAAACTATCAATATTTTATATTGTTCAAGAACTTTTCTAATCATGTACAAGTATGTATATATATATATATATATCTGTATATCTATATATCTATCCTTTTCCAAATCTAAACTCATCTTCTAAATAAAATAAATTGTATTTAGGGGAATGATATATTAAAAAGGACAAACTAGCTCCAAATTAAAGTTTTTCTTTGGATTTTTGGATTTACATAAAACAAAGAACATACTCCTATCAAGAATATATTTTAATATTGCATAAGTCATAATTCAATATGTAGTAAGATCCTGTGAAGTTGTCTGGCCAAAGTGACATTCTTCCATCAGAACGATTTTTACATTCTTTTCTTCTGGATGGATCCTGAGTTCCAGAAGAGGAATTTCCTCCCTTACACAATGGGACATTTACAAGAGGTACAAAACACTTCTTGAGCTCCCATGGCCACTGTGAGGGCCAGAATGGCTTCTTTACGACCCAGTGGGCTAATCTCATTCCTACTTCTCCAGCTCACGTCTAGGCCAATTTAAATTTTCCAAAGGCAGCTCTCGCCGGAATGCTTACCCCTTCCTTTGGTAGATGCAAGAAGTAGGACTGGAGAACTCAGTGTGGAAGGATTCCTGGGCGAATCTGCTGAAGACAACTGGGTTTAGAACAGTCCAGGACAAAAGTTGTCTCATGTCTATGTGACTTTTCATGGACTCTGAAGGTCAGCTTGTTCCAGTTCCCTTCGTCACCTCCGTTTATTTAGTCAACAAGTGCACTTTTCTGTACCACATGCCTTTTCCATGTGGGTCCTGGCCTCCAGTTTTTTGTGCTGTGATGGAATTTTGGTTTGTCCCTCACTAACAGAAATCAAGGCTTGTTACACGACAGAACACTGCTCCATGTAACTGGGAATAAGCCTGCCATACTGAAGTTGGTTTGTTACTTTTGAAGTGCTGGCAAGTCCCACAACAAAGGACTCTTGTGAAAGACTGTGGTTCAGAGTAACTTTCAGCACTTATGTTTGGCAGACCGTTTTTATTTTATTTTTATTTTATTTTTTGGTTCTGGGGATCGAACTCAGGGCCTTGTGCTTGCCAAGCAAGCACTCTAACCACTGAGCTAAATCCCCAGCCTGGCAGACTGTTTTTAAAAGCCTAAAACTCAAGCATTTCTGCAGGCTTCTCTTTTAGCTTCTTGACTTTTTGGTAAGCCCTGATGGCCAGGACATCTCCCAGGGCAAAGACCCCAATGCCCAGGGATGCAAAGATCCCAGCTCCTATATCACCACCATGGAAACCACAGCTGAAGCCGCTGTACCCTTTGCTCTGGTACAGTGCCTCCCTCTCTTGACACACAGGGGAAGCATAGGCAGCAGAGAGATGGTGGAAGAAGAAGTACATGGCTGGGATGTAGGCTCCGGCGATGACTACATCTAACAAGCACTCAATCAGCAGCCATGGCAGACAGTGCCAAGGGACCCTCAAGACACCCATGACGATAAGGAGGCAGGAGAAGGCTATGAGGGCTCCACTGTAGGCCATTGCTGCAGTGACTGTGGGTAGCTTGAGCTGGTAGAACTGGACATCCAGCTGCTTGGCTCTTTCCCCATCAGCACCATCGAAGCCACTGTACGCCCCTCCATACTGGTAGTAGTAAATGCCCCCCAGGCTGGTGATGCCTGTGTAGCCCCCTGTGGAACTGTAAGACACAGAGCTGCAGGCCAGGATCAGCAAGTTCAGCAGAACCTCCAGCATCTGGCAGCAGGCTGCAAAGAGAGGGTGGGTTACCACTTCACAAGGTGCTGTTTTGCACTTGCAGAGTCTTCCACTTCGAGCTTCATCTTCCCCATACGAGCAAACCTCTGACTCTTTATTCTGCCCTCTTGAGCAGCAAAAGCTGCATGATTAGCATCAGGTAGTAACAGAGAACCGTGGGCTCCAGAAATGGTGTCAGAAATACTTCAGATTGAAAAGAGTAACTCTCAAAAGAGCAAATCAATCTGCCACAGCAGAGGTCCAAAAGAGGGTGGGAGAAATCAGCCTGGTTAGAAAGAAAGACATCCTACATCAAAGGGCAGGAACAGTCCCCACCTTCCCAGCACTCAAAAGACTAAAAACCAATCTCTTTCTATGTTTTATGGCTATTTGAATTTAAAGAGGAGATTTCTCCAAGTTTGAAGAAAATCACAGAATTTAAGAAATACAATGGGGGTTGGAGATTTAGCTGAAGTGGTAGAGCACTTGCCTAGCAAGCCCAAGGCTCTGAGTTTGATCCCCAGCACCCTCCCCTAAAAAAGAAATACAACAATAATAAAAGCAAGCAAGTAATACATCAAAATGTTGACTACGGGGCTGGGGTTGTAGTTCAGTGCTGAGTGCCTGCTTAGCATGCATGAGACCCTGCTTTGGTCCTCAGCACAGAAAAAAACAAAACAAACAAACAAACAAAAAAAGACTATGGTTTGAATGTATTAGGAAAGATTAAGTTCTTTAAACTCATAATGCTTACTGCATTAAAGAAACATTTATTTTTCTGTTCTCAACTTAATAAGTATGTCTTAAAGTTTAACTTTATTTTCTTTAGTTTCCCTAAAGATCATATGTGAGCTAGAATATTTTCCCAGAGCTGGATTCTTTCAGGGGCCTTGGCTTCTTTATCTTGGACAAGGAAAGCTGTCTGCTTTCCTTCAAATCAGCTTTTTACACAATAAAATGTCTCGCATTCAGTGTAAGGCTTGATTAGTTTTGACAAATATCATGTAACCATAATATAGATATAGAGCATTTGAATTTCCCTGGTAACGATTTGTGGTCAGTCCCCCACCTTCCTCCCCAGGCAACATCTGATCAGCTTTCATTAGAAATGAGTTTGCCTCCTGTAATCCCAGTCTCTTTTGTGCCTGGCTTCTTCTGTAAGAAACTGGTGCTTCCAAGCAGGACAGTGTACCTGCTGGAATGCTGCTGCCAGGCCAGCTGGCTTGGACCCACCTGTCAGCCTCCCCTTCCTGTGCAGTAACCAGACATTCTGCGTTCATCCTGCTGGTCTGTGTCCTATGTTGTATCTCTACACTGTCCAATTGAAACGACACTTCTATAAATACCACCTTTATACACCACCACTTTCCCCCAAATACGAACAGCATCACTGTTTTCTTTAGTTGTACAATTCACACTTATTGTTAAAAAAAGGAAATGTAGATATAAAAGAAACATGTAAAAATGGCCTATAATCCAACCAATAAAGAATAACTATTGTGAATTTTTTTTTTTTGGATTTTTCTACCATAGATTTATAGTTTTCATGGTTTGCTTGCTTTTAGGTAAGAACAGGGCCTTTATCTACTATTATGTAAGCTATTTTTTTCACTGAAGATTACAGTGAGAATATCTTTTTATCTCAGTAAATATAAATCTGCTTCATAACTTTAAAGGATGTCTAGATTACCCAAATGAATTAAAAACATCCCAATGTGAGGGATATTTAGCTTTTCCAATATATTGCTATATGACAGATTTTTGTTTTCAGTATGGGGGATTGAACCTAGCAAGAGCTACCCTGAGCTATATCCCCAGCCCTTTAAATTTTTTTTATTTTAAAACAGGGTCTCACTAAGTTTCCCAGGCTGGCTTCAAGATTGAGCTCCTCCTGCCTCAGCCTGGGATTGAGTAGCTGGGATTATAGCTATGCACCACCATTCCCAGGGAGAGAATTTCTTGATATAATGTTGAAAGGACTTGAGCCCTGCCAAGCCCCTTCTTCCTCTTGTAGGTTTAGCAGAAACTTAGAAGAATCAGTAGGGCTGTGGAGGTGGCCAATGGTGTCCTTAACATAAAGACCCAGAAAGCTCCCTGATGAGTACCTCTAGGCCTTGAAGAGATGTGGTTCTGGGTCAGCACCTCTCTCTAAGGCTCAGCAGCTCAGGTCACTCCTTCCTCTGTCTCTGGCTCAGTTAACACTTGTAAAGTCAGCTGCAGTTGAGATCCTGACACAGTCCAGACAGGTGCTGCACTAGTGTGTTACATGAATAGTAAAGAGATGGGATTGAGAATATAAATTAGGGAAGGCCACAAGCAACTTCCCACCCTGTACTTTTTGGGGGGGTCACGATGGACTGTGCTGGCAATTCCTCCAGTGTCAGGTCCCTCTGTAGTCAGGACACTGCCCTTCTGAAACGTCAACTTGGAATACTTTCGAGTCCTGTATCTCAAGGTTCTGAGTGAGAGACCAGCACTACTGACTAAACAACCATCTTGGGAGAAAATTAAAACTTTTTTTTGTAGTATGGAGCTTTGAATTCAGGGTCTCCACATTGAGCTGCATCTCCAGCCCTTTTTAAATTTTAAGATAGGGTCTTGCTAAATTGCCCAGGCTGGACCTGAACTTGTGATCCTCCTGCCTCAGCCTCCCAGAGTACTGGGATTACAGGGGTGCACCACCATACCCGGCTTGAAAATTAACTTTTAATGATGATTTGTGGTAAAGGCAAGCTGAACGCAAACTGCAGTGATTTGAGCACTAAAAGTCTAAGGCAAGAGGGAAAGCAGCTGCTCCAAATGCAAACGGGGGAGCCAGGAAAGGCACCTTTTTGTTGGGGAACTTGTAACTCCTTACCTGTGCCTCCAAATAATAACTGAGCGCAACCTATATGCACACAAGATTCCCTGGTAGCCTGATAGGTGCATGTGACATCTGTACTTGCTCTTAATCTGATCTTTAGCCTCTGCCTCTAAAGATTTGAGCATCTGAGAATTCTCGCCTGTAAAATTCTTGCCTGAATTTGGGGCCCATCTCTTTTTGCTGGTCTCCTTGGTGTTCCCTTGAACTAGTTTTTATTTATTTATTTTTTGACACAGAGTCTCACCATATGGTTCAGGCTGGCCTTGAACTCACTGTGTGGCTAGCCCAGGCTTGCCTTGACTTCGTGGTGATCCTCCTGCTTTAGCCTTCTAAGTGTTGGGATTACAGCCATGTGCCACCATGGCTAGCTCTCCTGAACTTTCTAAGAGCAAATCACAGCGCAGACTCCAGGGTCTCCCGAGGAAGCTAGAGAGGGCCACAACCACATCCCACTTTTACAAGTTTGCTCTGTGTGTGTGTGTGTGTGTGTGATGATTTCATTGACAAAGAAAAGAACTAACAAATGATCCACTCTAAGGTGGGTCTAAAACTCTTTGAGTGACCTTTATCCAGGCATGCGCTTTCTGCTTGAGACAAGTTCCTGGTGTGCAGCGGCTGTTTCTCCCTACACAATGCCACACTGTGTTTTCACCAGTCACTGCACAGCCAGGGTTCTTTATAAGCTTGCATTTGTAAGCTTCTGAGGGCTGAACCATCCTTTCACTACCCGGATTTAGAAACCCAATCTTCAGGCTCAAAGCCAAATAGCCAGAAGCAATCAAGGCTGGATTACAGTATGTCTCAATCAGAAGCCCTAAGCCCTACCCTCTTCTTTTTGTAAATCAATCACTGAAAAAGAAAAAAAAGTCTCACTAGAGAGAAAGCCTGATAGCCAGTGCTAGCCCTTTCCTGATATTCATATCATCTGAGAGAAGAGAGGTCAAAGAGCTAAACCATTTGAGCCTCAGAGTGTTTCAATTCCAGCTCTTCATTTAATCTAACTGCTCTGGCTTTGGATAACTCACAGTACCTCTTTGCACCTCAGGAGTTGTTGAGAGAATTAAACCAATGAGTTTGTTTACATGTGCTGACACATATAAACTAGGGTAATGATCCTTGTGCCTAGATTACCCCAGAGCCTTTTCAGCAAAGTTTCTTATAATCCTATAATCATGTAAATCTTTGTAATCACCCTAAGATACATTTTCAGTTATGAGTTGCACAATTTCTCCCCTTTAGGCTGGCGTGTTTTCTCCCTTAGTCATATGCAGCCTGGGAAGATTTCTCACAAATCGCATGCACCATCAGGGGTCACCCTGACAAACCAGATTTTCGTCATTGCTGGCAAGGCCAGTACCTGTGCTAAGGTGAGAACCGTGGGAAGCTGCATTTGGAGCTGACACATAATATTATCCAAGTGTTTTTCAGGCTGTGGGTACACAATAGGTTGGGTTTTTTGTTTGTTTGTTTTGCTTTTTTGGGGGGGTGCTGGGTATCAAACTCAGGGCCTTGCACTTGCTAGGCAAGCACTCTACCACTGAGCTAAATCCCCAACTCCCTGCTTTTTGTTTTTAATGAAACAGGAAATGGTGCACTTAGTATATACCAGGGTAAATATAATTTCATGACATTTTTGTTTCTGTGCATGTCTGAACTTGCTCTTCATGTAAAATACATTTATTTCTTCCCGGGCATCTCAGTCAATGAAGTTTAAAAGCTATTGATCAAGTGTTCGGACATTAAGTCTCCAAGGAGACCATCTGCTCTTGTCCACGTGGCTTGTGCTGCAAACTGACTGCCTACTGGGCGATTTCCCCTGTCTTCAAACTCAGCCTGCTTTGCCAACAACTGACAGCCCAGTTCTGCTGGGGTCTGAAAGCAGCAAGCAGGGCTGTGTGGTACTGCAGGCCAAATGGCATAGGAAATCCAGTAGCATCCTGTGGACTTTCTTATCTTTTTTTTTTTGGAAGGAAAGACCCTCATGTAAATGTGAAATGAACATACTAGGAACCCAAAAAGTAAGTCTGCTTAATTTTGGTTCACCAACTAAGAACCTCCCCTCCCTCCATTTTCTAGACCCACTTGCAATGGCAAATGGTCAAACTGACTCCACCAAGACTCACCTCTGCCAGTGCACAAGTATCTGCATTTGTGGCATTCCAGGAGTCCTTCAGTCTCTGACTGGTGATATGCCACTTCCTCTCGTCCAGGCCTGGGGTTTGAGGGCACATATCTCTCGGAAGTGGGTTCACTATAACTAGAAAGCACATATGGCCATTAGAAATAGGCTTCCAATTCAGTGGCTTGCTTAGTATTAGAATGTGTGACTGTGATAGGCTAAAACATTACAGAATGTGCAGAACAGAAACAAATGTTGCCGCAGGATTTTAGACTCCAGAGAATTCTCTGTTTTAGGGCCCCATAGGACATCCGGATATGTGGCCCAACTCTGCTAAGTAACCCATGACAGATCCTGTAATCCCATGTACCTGAGCACCACCTTCTTTGATGCCATTTTGTTTGCCTGCTTGCTATGCTGACTAACCAAGTAGCTGTCTAACCAGGTAGCTGTGAACTACCTTCTTTGAGAGTTTAAATTCTCAATTCAGCACAGACCAGGCCTCTTCCAAACTCACTGTATTCAGAAGGGCCTGATGCCCACCCAGGTTGTCATTCTCTTTTGTCCCTTCTTACTTTGGAACTTCTCCTGGCATATGGAAACTAGAGACAAGCTTTGAGATCTTCTGATCATCTCTTCCTCTGTCATCCTTGGTACTTTCAGTCTCCCCCTACCCTTATTTAGCACATGATGGTCTTTGTCCAAGATTCAACAGAAGGCTACATTCTACTTGCTGGGCTCCAGGGATCTTTCTAAAACCACAGTGGTCATCATGTCTCTCTTAGGTTTGAAATCTTTGAAACTTCTAACTCCTCAGAGGGGGCCCTTGTACATCTCCCTACACTCATGACCTCACACTCTCAGACCCAGTCATGGTGAATTTCCCTTCACCCAAACTTGACGGGTTCTGCCATGCTTCTGGGTCACTGCAGAGCTAGTGTCTCTTCATCTGCCTCTTCCTACCCTTCTCCAGAGCTCAGCTTGAGGTCTAGCAGCTCACTTTAGCCTGGTCAGGAGTCCAGCTCTATTCTTTCCAAATTATTCCTGCAGTGGCCCCCTTCACACTATGCTGCAACTGGCCCATTCTGTAGCCCCACCCCTGCATCCTGACCATTAAATAAATGTTGAAGTGGAGAAGAGACAAAAATAAATTGCCCTTTGGTTTCAAACCTCCAATCTGTTGGAAGGAAAGAAGCAAAAAACAGAAGTATTTCCTTCACTCATTGTGCGATGGGATGGAGTGGGGTGGGGGAACTGGATATGTAGTTTATAAGGAAACCTACAAATGTAGCTCTCGATTTCCTAGTCATGCAGTTTCAGTGTGATGTGGCTTTAGCTAGAGAAACAACAGCAAGTGCCAGTGACGGATCTGGCACACCCTTTGTCCTGCTAGTTGGTTTTAGATAATATAACATAAACTCAGGATAGTAGCTTTCCCATTGCGTGGTCACAAGTGGGAAAGACTGGGCTTAACCACCCAGGTTCCACAGGAAGGCCAGGTGTCAAAAAAGCAGAAGGCAACCAAGGCAGCAGGACCTGTCTCCTTGGTGGGGTGAGCAGGGTGGGGCACTATGGGGCGTGGCACATAATTTTCACATTTAGCAGCATTTGTGGTACTGGACAGAATGTTAGCTCCCTAGGAAGGGTGTGGGGACCAGGCCACCCTGTCTCCCTTCTACACCCACACCCTCCTAGCTCACAAAGCCTGGACGCTTTCTCCTCCCAGGGTTCGTGGGAATTCTGTGTTCTTCAAGGCAGAGACGATGAAGTTTGTTTATTCAGGAGAGTGAGATCTCAAACAATCGTGGGATTTCAAAGCCACTGCCTAGAAAGACCTCAGGGGCAAAGGGTAGAAAGATCTAAGCCTTCAGTGGGGGAGGTTGTGGCAGGTTTAGTTCATCAGATTAAAGTGTACCTTCTCCCAGTTGTGTTTCTGAAATGCACACAGGCCTGAAAGGGGTAACACATTACTCTATCAACTCTTCAGGGCTGACTTTATTCGGCACTGGACCCTAGGGAACCGGGCTTTGAAAGTCAGGAAAGGCTGATTTTGGAACACAGGACAAGGGTCTGCTGCCCTGGAGGACAGTCCAGTGACCACGTAGAGGAGAGTCCGGGAGGAGCCTCAGGTTAACTCCACCCACCTCCTCTACTCTCTTTCTCGTCACGACCTCTTCCTCATTACCTGGCTTTCCACGCCCTGCCACTGCAAGAGGAGTGGTTTCTGCTTTGTAAATCGGGCTGGGTCCACAAGTGGGGAACACCATTAGATTTTCCTTTTCGCCTGGCTCACACTCGAGAGCGCAAAAAGGAGAAATGGCATTTCTTCCTTTAAAGAAGCTTCCCAGGGCAGGTAGCAGGGGGACAAGAGCAGCGCCCGAGACCCCTCTCAACCCTCACCTCTCGGGTCCGTGGCGCGCGAACCCCTCCTTCCACGGGGGCGACGGCTCCGGGGTCTCCCAAGGCGCGGGCCAGGGGGGTGGGTCCGCGTCCCAGGTCTGTCCCCGGGGTTCCTCCAGCCTTCGGCTTTGGCGGGACTTTTCCCAGACTCTTTGTTCACCTGCACGATGGCCTGCGTCCCTGTGTCGGTCCTGGCGCGGGTCCCTCCTCCTGTCCCGGTCCCCTCGCCGGTCGCCGCCGTCTCTCGGCGCGTCCCCGTTCCTCTCTCTGCGCCGGTCCCCGGCTCTGTCCCGCGATCGCTCGGGGTAGTGGTTTTGGAGGTCTCGGTCTAGGCGAGGGCGCCGGTCCGGGTCTCGCTCTCTCGGCCGGGCCCGGGGCTCGCGAGCCCCCGAAGTGTCTTCCATGGCCCGATTCTGTGTCCCCGCCCAGGAACGACCGAGGGCAACAACCAACCCCAAGTTTCCCCGGCAGGTGGCCAAGCCTAGGGCGAGACGGCCAGCCCTCCACCTGTGCGCACGCGCACTGACTCTGTCCGGGCTACCCCCCTCCCCCAGCGCACACCTGATCTCGCGGCCTCCTGAGGCGCCCCTGGGTGCGGTCTGGGGTCCTAGGGGCTGTGTTGTGGAGGATGCTGGGGGATTTGCTCTCCCAACGTGGGGCAGAACACCACAGCCCATCGCTCTCTGTCTGCTGCGAACTGTTCCCTTGGTGACCTTGCAAGGTAGGCAGCCTAGGGAAGCCAACCCTGGCCTCCTCTTGCAGGTCATCTTACCTAGCAGGTTGAGGTTGCTTTCCCAGAGGAGACCCACCTGCTCCCTCACCCATTCGCTCATATCCACCATTTACCCAGCCACACTGTTATCCACTGTCCCCCTCTTTCTTCTTCCCTCTTAAAACAGCTGTGACGTAAGAGGCCTGGGACCAGTGTATTACCGTAGTCTCAGACTTAACAATATGTTAAATAGAAGAACTATGAGGAATCGGCAGCTTTTTATTCTGCCAAGTAAGGATAGTTTACATAGAAAACTGGCACCTGCCAATGGATTCGTTTTCCAAGTGTGTATGAGCAACTGTGGTCTGCAGGGTGTACAGGGCTGGAGATGCAGTGGTGAACTCTACTTGGATGGCGCTCCCATTCTAGTGTGTGAGTGAAACAAAACAGTAGGCAATAAACAAAGAAAGAAGACAATGCCTAAAACTTAATGGAAAGGGTAGATTTATACAGACTGGGGAGTGACCAAGTCAATGAATTATCTTAAACTGTGTTTTTTCAAAGTAACAGGTTTCTGAGGAAGTACTTGTTGGGGCCCCCTCTGTGACTGTTGGATGTGAGCCTGGTGATCTCCCTGAATGTCTCCAGCACCTCTGGTAGTGCCTGGCACAGAGGATATACTCCAACTGGATTAGGAAGATGTCCTTTGAGCGGGCTCTAAAATAGGTCATTTCTAGGTCATAGCAAGAGGAAATGCCTTTCTTGGGCTTAGTTATGGCTATGCCTTGGAATTTGTTTTGGCTTATTTCTAAAATGTCCCCCCAAAATATCATGTGTTCAGAGGTAGGGCTTTTGGGAGGTGATTGGGTCATGGGGGCACTATACTCCTCAGTAAATTAATCCATTATCAGTTTACTACTGAATGTGCTGTTAGGAGGTGGGGCCCAGTTGGAAGAGGTGGGTCATTGGAAGGGTGTATTTTGTCTCCACTCCTCTCTTCCTTCTTTGCTTCCTGGTCACCACGGGTTGAACAGCTTTCCTCTACCATACCCTTTTACCATGCTGTTTTTGCCTTGGAGTCAACTAAACATGGACTAAACCCACTGAAATCATGAGTCAAAATAAACTTCTCCTTTCAGTTACAGCTGTCTAGTGTTCTGTCCCAATGATGGGAAAGTGACTAATACAGTGACTAATGCAGCATTCCATTTCCTATTTCAGACAGAAGCACAACCTTCAATGTTTACCATTTTTGGAGAATGGATGTTGGGAGACAGTCAGAAGTCTGAGTAATCTTTGGCTTATTCATTTAGTTTCTGCTTTGCTTTGATAATGTCATGAACTGGTCTCCTTCCCCCTTCAACAGCTGATTGGAGACTTGGGTGCTTCACTCCATCCTGAGTCCTGCCATCTTATGATTGAGGCTATAAGATACAGTATTAGCATAACTGACTTCAAAGGACTGCTTCCCCTCTCTGCTTCAGTATCCACAGCCTTCACAGTGTAGAAAGTTATCATCACCCAGAACTTTCCATCTCCAAAATATTTTTTCTTTCAATTTTTAAATTTACTGTACAAAAGCATTATACAATGCAAAGAAATAAAAAAAGTATCATGATACTATTGATAATTGTCTGAAGCAATGGCTAAAAAAGTGCTACTGCTAATTTACCTCTGAAGGTTTTTTAGCACATCAGAAATTTTTTTTCCCTTGACAGAAAGCATCTCTGAAATCCTAAACTCATTACTCCTTATTTCCATGTTATGAATGCTCTTCCCATGTCTAAGTTTCAGGAATAACTGGTTTAGCAAATGGCTCACAAGTTTTCTGAAAATTTAACAGTTGGCTGTCATCAGTTGTGGCAGTCTGTCTCCTATCCAACAATGTCTTCATTCTATGTACACCTGTTCTTTGACATTACTCAGACCCAGTCTGGGATAGAAGCCAGCACACAGAGGGGATAAGAGAACTGCAGAGAGTGGAGCCTTAATAACACCACATGCCACTTTCTCTCTTACAGTTTCTCACTCTTTCTTTCTAGTTTTTCTTTTTCTTTTTAATGGTACATAGTAATTGTAAATATGGTGTACAGAGTGATAAGTCAGTACATGTATTAAATGTATACTTATCAAATCAGGATAATTAACATTTCCATAATTTCTTCATGTTTGAAACTTTCGAACTCCCCTCTTCTAGTTCTGCACAATAGGTAATAAGTTGTAAGCCCAAGTCAACCTACTGTGCTGGTAGAGTACTAGAACTTAGAGGTCTGCTAAAAAGTAAGATGAATGTTTAATTTTAAAAATTATTGCAGTAAGAGACATGTTGCCATTAATCTCCTTCAAAATACTTTCCTTCACTTCAAACACATCCCATTGTTTTTGCCACTTTCTGAAGCTGTTCTGGAAGTCCTCTTTCGTGAGTGTCTTTAGTTGCACTGTTGTGGCTGCCTCAATGTCCTGAATTGATTGAAAACATTTATCTTTCATGGTCATTTTGACTTTGAGAAAGAGCCAGAAGTGACACAATACCAGGCTGGGCAAATGAGGTGGATGAGGACACATCATAATGTTTTTATTTGACAGAAATTGCTGTAAATGTAAACTGTAAATTTTCAAAAAGTAGCAAGAATGATGGGATAAGTGTGTTTGAAGTGAATGGAATATTTTGAGGAGGGTTATGGCAGTGTGTCTTTTATTGTAACAATTTTTAAAAATTAAAACTTTCATCATATGTTTTTATCAGACCTTATGTTTCTATCCAACTGTATTTTGGTACCTGTTCTCCAACCTTTCTCTATTCCCCCTTTTCCTACCTAGGCCCTAGTAATCACTCTTTTACTTGCTTCTTTTTTGAGATCAACTCTCTTAGCTTCCACATGAGTGAGAACATGTGGCATTTATCATTCCACATCTGGCTTATTTCACTTAATATAATGTCCTCCAGTTCCATTTCCTAAAAGATGTGTTTCCTGTGTCCTCGAATGGCAGAGAGGGCAAGGTAGTCCCTTTCACCCTCTTTATAGGGGTATTGATCTCATTCATGGGAGCAAAGTCTTCATGACTTAATCATTTCCCCAGAGGCCCCACCTTTTCATACAATCGTTACATTAGATGGTATGTTCTAATGTTAGAACTTTGGGAAACCAACAGTCAGACCATAGCATTCTAGTCCCCCAAATGCATGTACTTCTCACATGTAAAATATATTTACCCAAAGTTTTAAGTTTGTTGTAGCACCAACACAAAAGTCTAAGACCCAAAGTGTTGTCAAAATCAGGTACAGGTGAAAGTCAGAGGTGTGATTCATCCTGGGACAAATGCCCCTCTAGCTGTGAGCTTGTGAAATCAGAGTTATATGTTTCCAAAATCCAGTGAGGGGACAGGCCTCAGGGCAGATATTTCCATCCCAAAATGGAGAAGTGGGAAAGAAGGAAAGGTTAACAGGTCTGGACCAAATCCAAACTTGACAGGGCTTTATTCAGCAAGCTGTGCCCTAATGCTGCCATCTTAGACAGGCCTTTCTGACTACTGTCTTTTTCCTCTTTACTTTTTTGTTTTCTTCACAGAATTAGCATTAAATCAACTAAAGGGTTCTTTTGAAGCATAGGCCCTGTGTGACCATACAGGTTACATGTCCACAAGACTGGCCCCAAATAGAAGGCAGCAAATATACTGAATGACCCTCAAGGCTGGTCAGAAAAGGTGACATAGCTTCTTCCTAGCCCTCTCTGACACTGTTCTATCCTGGAACCCAGTACAGAATGTAAGGAACCTGAGGCAACATGAGCAAACCACGTGTAGGTATTCCATCCATTAGCTCTGGCTCAGATCTCAGCCAACAGCCACCTTCGGGCACCTGATGGGTAAGTTCAGCCCCAGCCACTGAGTCACCCTGGGATTTGGGTCTTTATGCTTAGACTGTACACATTTTGATACAGAGAAAAGCCCCTCCCTTTCACCTGATGCGACCTGAGCAGGTCTCCGTAGGGGAGTTGGTGACATCAATTTGCCTTGTGGAGTAGGTTTTTGACTCATTGTCACAGAAAAAGAATTTCAGGATGCATGGGGGTAGCACATAGGCAGATGTATTAGACAGAGTAGAAAGTAAGAGAAAATAGGGAAAGAACTTCAGCTTGAAGAGTCAAAATGCACAACTCTGATGAAGAGGATCAGACTAGTCTTCTAACAAAAGGAGATCAGCTTTTCTGGATTAGCTGGGGTGGGCCAGAGTCTGGTTGGTCATTGTCTCAGTTATGATCTTGCAATATGACTCAGAAGTCCTTACTGCTTGAGGGATCGATCCAGTATCTGAGAGATGACTGTTTTAGCCTTGGGTAGTCCTAGTTTTGCAGAGACTGTGCTGAGATCCTAGATAGTGGCAGGTTTAGGGGGAAGACTGGCTACTTCTGGATGTCTCTACAAATGTCTTACCTCGGTATCCTTGGTCTTGAAGGGGGAAGAGAGAGGTTATATAAATTCAGGGCTAATCAACTGTCTTAGTTACTTTTCTCTCGTTGCTGAGACAAAATACTCGATACCCAAAGTTAGGGGAAGAAAGGTTTATCTGGCTCACAGTTTGGAGAGGTTTTGGTCCACAGTCAGCTGGGTCTGAGGTAGGGCAGTGTGGCAGACAAGCAGAAGGCAGCAAGGTAAGCAAGGGATGCAAGCAAGGGAGGCTAACCAGCTTCTTCCTGTACCTTATATTTTATCCAGGCTGCTAGGATTAGGGCAGTGCTAAACCAATCAGTGGATTGATTTAGTAAGCACACGCCCTTAATCCTGGTATCACACACTCTAGATCCAGCTACCTCTTACCATGTGAGGCTTTGGGGGGACATCTAGACATGAACCATAACATCAACCTATTTTAGATAGATACTTGCTAAAAGCAGAGTTGAGCAGTTTTAGGGTAATAAAGGAGACATATACAAAATGAAAGTCAAGTTTTGTTTTGTTTTGAGTTACCTATTGGGAATCTATAAACCCAAATGAAGTCACTGCAGCTTTTTTTTTTTTTTTTTTTTTTTTTAAACAGCATCTTGCTGTGTAGCCCAGGCTGGCCTCAAACTTGTGGCCATCCTCCTGCCTCGGCTTCCCAAGTGCTGGGATTACAGGCGTACAACACCACACAAAGCTAGCAAAAGCAGCTTTAAATCCCAAGTACCTCAGAAGAAAACACACATCGCACTTTTAATGAGTAACAAGGCAATGGCCCAGAAGTTTGTTTGTCCTCTGTCCCTAAGGTGGTCTCTGACGGTGTCATCCCCACTGTGCCCTTTCCAAATTCCTGACTCACAGAATCCTTAAGAGTCACAAGTGATTGTCTTATGACTCTAAGTTGGGGGTGATTTGTTACTCAGCAGATGATAATCAGAACGCCATCCATGGTTCCAATTTAGATTGGTCTCTCCTTTCTGGAATTGGTCTAAAAATTTGAAAATAAACACTTATTTCTATGGTATTTGATCCTCTTTCTAGGCTGTTAGCTCCCAAGGATTATGTTTTTGTCATTATGCATGGCACATAGTAGGTGCTCGATAAATAACTGTTGGGTAAATAACATTAGTTTTTATAGATCGAGTCTACGTACTCAGGAAGATGGCAGGGATCATTTATTTTCCATAGCATCTTGCAATGGTATTAGGTGGAATGAAAGTAAAAACATGTTTAATATTGATAAATTGTCAACCACACAGGTAAGGAAAGAGAAAGTAAGTTGAGAGAGCCCAGGGAAAATCTGATGGGTTTATTTCATTTTATTTATACAGTATTATGTTACTTTATTTGTAGAAGAGAAGATTGTGAACCAATGTCCTGACTTCTCTTTTGCATTCTAAAATACACCACCAGCTGCGCATGTGGCACATGCCTATAATCCCAGAATTTGGGAGGCTGAGGCAGAGTAAGAGTCATTATATGGTTTGAGAGTTGACTCGAATGTCTGTATTCTGACAGGAATTTGACCTCCCAGTGCATGCCTGTTTCGGTGAGGTCTGGCTAGCCTCACTGGAACTGCTTTTCTGTCAGTACTATCAGAAAGAACTCACTTAGGATACACTCTGGCAGCATCCCAGCTCCCCGCCAGATTCAGGATAGATGCTTGAGTTAAGTCGCACACGCCCTCTTGGCAGAGGGCTTTTCTTTGTCAGAGCACAGATAAATACGGGGCTCAGTACCCATGCGGCTCTCTCTCTCCCCCTCTCTTTTCTTTATGTGCCTGTGGGGGCTGCTGATTTTCCCTTACGGGATGGCTGTTTCCCCTTTGTTGTGCCCCTACAATGGCTGCGCCCTTACAAGGGCTGCTGGTCTCTTTCGCGTGCTGTTGCTGTTCCTCTTCGCCAAAGTTGAGATCGTTGCTTGAACATACTCCTGTGCTGTGGATTGCCAGTGATGAGAACAGTGGATTGGTGGTATGGTTACATAGAGTTTCTCCTTTTTCTCTTACTTTCTTTATTGTTATTAAACAACTTAATTGATCTTTGTGAGTGGTGTTTTTACTCCTTCCCCACAAATCGAGCCCAAAGGCAATACGGGAACAGCAGGCTAGTTCAAGGCCAGTCTGGGCTACATAGCAAGACTCCGTCTCAAAAAAAAAAAAAAAAACAAACATCTATCTGTGTGTCCGACTATCTATCTATCTATCTATCTATCTATCTTTCGGTCATTCCACTATTCTTTGGGCACTATGGACAGATAAAAGCAGAGTGGAAAGTTACAACAAGGACAGTTCTTTTTGAGCAAATTCCCTGAGTAAACTCCAACAAAAGCAGGATACAAGTACCAGATGGCCAGAATAGAGAAAAGGAAAGTACTTGCCATTATGTTAAAGATATTTTTCCAAAAAAGAAAAACATGTTTAAGGTTTATTTAACTCAATAATTATTGTGGGAATCAGGCAGATACTACAACAGGTTCAAAAAGAAGTGTGAAGAACAGACCCATTTATAGGTCAGGAATAATGAAATGAGTATATATTACAAATGGAGGTAAAGAGGTTATTTTTTGGTGGGTTTTTTTTTTTTTTTTGAGATGGAAAGGATTATCACCTCACCTTCTACTAGCCAGGGCACAATGTATTTTTATAGAAAAGAACTCTCTCTTTTTTTTTTTTTGGTTTTTTTTTTTTTTGCATTACTTTCAACTACAGAGTTGTACATTATTGGCTTTCCTTCAAATGCAAAAGTAGAATGTTAAATGGTATTGGAGGCTTTTGGGTTTGAGACTGTATCCCCAGGGGCCAGCCTGGAGAAATGGTAGCTACTGGTGGTTCTGATTTAGCCCTTTTGGAATGATGTCTGGATATCTGTAGTTTTGAATAATTCCATGAGGTGCCTCATTTGAGAGCCAGTATGTTAATGTATATGTCTTAGTCCATTTTGTGTTGCTATAACAAACTACTGGAAGCTGGGAAAAGGTTTATTGCTCACAGTTCTGGTGGTTCAAGACTGTGGTGCTGGTATCAGCTAGTCTCTGGTGAAGGCCTTATGGCTGATGTTATTGGATTTGCTTTTTTTTAATGGTACTGGGGTTTGAACCCAGGGCCTCATCCATGCCAGGCTCTACACTGAGCTACATGCCCATCCTTTTTTTATTATTTATTTTAAATTTTGAGACAGAGTCTCACTAAATTGCCCAGGTTGGCCCTGAACTTGTGACCCATGTGCCTCAGCTTCCCAAGTAGCTAGGATTACAGGTGTGCACCACTGTGCCTGGTTCAGGCTCACTTTTTTTTTTTTTTTTTTTTTTGCAACAACCTGTTCACTTGGGAAGTAATCCATTCCTATCATTCTTGCAGCAATCCATTCATGGCGGCGAAGGTTATGTTATGACCTAGTGACCTTCCTCTAGGCCCCACCTTTTTGTTTGTGTTGTTTTTTGGAGGTGGAACTCAGGACTCTGTAATCCATGCTGGTCTTGAATTCAGAATCCACCTGCCTCAGACTCCAGAGTGATGGGAGTACAGGTATGCACTATCACACCTTACTAGGCCCCACCTCTTAAAGGATCCACCTTCAACACTGCCACACGAGGGACCAAACTTCTAGCACATAGGGGATAAACCATATCTAAGCCACACCAATAAGTTTGCATTTAATTTCCCATCCTAAACGAGAGCCTTATGTAAGAATAATCCAAATAATTTGTCTTTTAAAGAATGAACATTCCTATTGGTTTTGGTGCACACTATGGCATTTGGGGGTGGAGGATTTACTTTTCCAACTTGATTTTTAAAAATGTTTCGGTCAGCCATCCCCTATTAAGGAAACAGTCCTTCAGGTAGATGGATCAAAGGGAATTCTCGTATATTACCCTCATCATCTTCTGGCTGTCTTGCCCTCTCAGAACATCCTGTGACTTGTCAGAGCTCACACTCCAGCTCTGGTGGCCAAAGGGGTTCTGATCCTGTTAGTTCCCATGCTGGGCTCTGCAAGGGAAAGGAAGCCTGCAGGAAGGCAGAGCTGGCCATCAGGGGGCAGCACAGGCCCAGGCTGGCATGAGGTCCCGCCACACACTGCCTCCTTCGAGTCTGAGCACTTCCTCACCCATCTCCACCTAGGTCTGTAGCCACTCATGCCAGGTGTGATGGTGTGTGTGGAGTTAAGTTAGTTCAAAATTTCCTTAAATTCACATAGTACAAAGGTGAGCTGAGGAAGTTACTGTACCTGAGTGTCCTTTTTGTAAAATAGAGATAATTATAACCTCTCAGAATTAAATATGTGTAAAACACCCAGAGCAGTGCTTGACATATATGAATACTATAAACATTAGCTATTATTCTCGTCATTGTTGCTGTTTATCTGGCACAAATAATTATCTGGATATAATTATGATGAAAATAAGCTAAATAAGACAGTTCTGCCCTCAGCTTGTGTTCATGAGAGCGGCAGATAAGGAAATACCATCTAATACTGAGAAGAAAAATATGCACATGTGGTATGGACGTGGTGTAGAGGCAGTTGTAACTGAAAGCCACTCTCAGAAGAGGGATTGGTTGAGACAGAGAGATTTGGGGCCCCGGGGAGCCCAAGCGGGAAAGCACATTCCTAACAGAGAGAGGCACAAATAGAAAGCAGATAGCTTTGGGGACCTTCATGCTCAAATCCCTCCATTTGGACCATAGTGCTGGGAGCAAGGAAGGAAGTAAAGGGAAAGGAGACTGAAGAGCAGGCAGGGCTCAGATTTCTTAAGAGGCCTGGAAAGGTAGGCATTTGCCCTTGTACTTAACTACTGGGGTCTGTAGTCTCCAAACAAGTGCACACAACTTCCACTGTGGCATAGGGAAAAAACATTAGACCTTCTCTTCAGTCTGTGAATGTTATCTTTGGGGGCTTCCTTTTTCTGAGTCTTATTTATAATATAAATAATAATCTGTTCATAAGTAATACACAGATATAATTCATAAATAAATGACTGGTCATGGTGGTGCATTCCTATAATACCTGCTACTTTGGAAGCTGAGGCAAGAGAATTGCAAATTTGAGTCCAGCTTGGGCAACTTAATGAGACCCTGTCTCAAAATAAAACATAGAAAGGGCTGGGGGTGTAGCTTATTGGCAGAGTACTTATTTAGCATGTGTTATTTAGCATATGTGAGGTCCTAGGTTCAATCCCTAGGACTGAGAAAAAAATATTTAAGCAAATGTTTGCACACTGGAGTACATGTCAGGTTTGTGACTGCAGGTCATCTAGAGCCATCAGAGATGGCTTTTAATTAGGGAAGAACCTTGCACAAATTCATTATAGAAATAACATTCCAGAATGTTCTGGAGGAATAGCATACCCAAGCCAAGGCTCTGGCATTGGGCATGGAGAGAAAGTGGACTTCAGAGCTATTAAGGAAGGATAATTGCTTAAGAAAGAAGGAGCAAGTGATCAGCAGTATCAAATGTCTGAGAACAATGAGTCCCTGGGTGTCAGATACTCAGTGAACTACCAAACTCAAAATACTCTGTGAATGTCAGGTACTGGTAGCTAGAAAATTTTTATTTCAGACAGGCTAAGTAAGTTCAAGACTGGAATGTGTTACTTGTGTTTGAAGTTTATCAATGACGTTGGCCAGATCAATTTTGGGAGAAGAGCCAACCCCAGGAAGAATGGAGTATGGAGGGAAGTTATTTTTCCAGGAAGAAGAGAATTCAGTGTAGAACTATAGGCTCAGGATGAAGAAGTTTAATAATGGGGCTGAAAAACAGAAGTAACTTCTCAGCTATGGACCCTCAGTGGTGGGTCAGTGGTGGGTCAGTGGTGGGTCAGTGGTGCCTCAAACTCTTCTCACTAGAGAAACCCTTCTGTTGTCAGAAAATTCAAACAGTTAAACACATGACTTTTACATAAGCGAAAGGAAGCAGGTGTCAAAGATTTATAGATCATTATTGGATGGACAGCCCAGTGGTGAAAGCCTCAGTGGCATATGGGAGTATTTCTGGCCAGAAAAGGCAGAATGCTAAGATGGCAAAGTCAGTTCCAAAGCTCATTAATGTCTTGCAGGTAGTAGAACCAGCTGCTGCCTTTTTTACCCAGAGAGAGCCAAAGAGGGATTCAGGGGAATTTTGGAGGTAGAGCTTAGGGGAAACATAAATATTTCTTTGGATAGACCTAGAATGAATTGGCTGCTATGTGACAGTGTGACCCAAGGAAGTTCCTGGAACTCAGTTCTTCTCTGCCTTTGAAGACTGAAGTCAAGTTAGAGATTAGGAGATTTTGGATTGTTTGTGGTGCTGGGGAGAACTCATGTCCTCACACACGCTAGGCAAGTGCTCTACCACTGAGCCACACCCCTCTCCCCAAAGATTAGCAGATCTTGGTCTGATATTTTGAGGTAGTTTGGTTGAGGAAGATGAATCCAGAACTGATGGATAGAGATATTTGGACATATCTGATGAAGAGGTCAAGGTCAGCCCTTAGGATTTGGTTTGTTGTTAAAAAGTTATTGTGAATAGTAGTGTAGTTGTAGTATTGCTGCTTAATAAACTGCCCTTATTTATTAATCTCATAGTTCTTGTGTGTAGTATTTTCTTGCTGCTGTAACAAATTACCACAAATTTACTGGCTTAAAAGTTACTATCTTACACTTCTAGAGATCAGAAGTCTGTAATGGGTCTTATGGGCTAAAGTCAAGGGGTTGGCAGAGCATGTCTCTCTGGTGGTTCTAGAGAATTAATTTTTTGCCTTTTCTGACTTCTAGAGGCTGCCCATGTTCCTTGGCTCATGGCCACATCATTCTGACCTCTCCTATGGTCATCTGTTAACACATCTCTGACTCTTTTACTTCCCTCTTACGTCTTTTAAGGACCTTTGTGATTACTTGGGCATACCCAATAATCCAGAAAACAGTCCTATTTTAAAATCCTTAATCAGATCTGTAGAGTTGCTTTTGCCATGTAAGATAACATACTCACATGTTCCAGACAGTAGGATATGGACATCTTTGAGGTGTCATTATTGTATTTACCACCCAGGGTCAGAAATTCATGAGTGGCTTGACTGGGGTCTACAGTCCTCTGGGCTTTAACGGACTTGAGAATCTGCTCCAAAGGTGACCCATTCACACAGAAGGCAGACAGATGTTGCTGTTGTCAGGGGGCCTCCATCTTCTCTACGTGAGTCTCTCTGTACTGCTGCTTGAGAATCATTTCAGCACAGCAGCTGGCTTTTCCCGGAACAAGAGATCCAGGAGACCAAGGGTGGAGGCTGCAAGGCCTTTCTGACCTTTGCCTTTGGAACCACGTGACTTCACAATATTCTATTGGTCACATAAATTAATCCCTATGGAATGTGGGGAGAAACACACAGGGCACAGATTCCAGGAGGCCAGAAACACTGTGACCATGTTGGGGATTGGCTCCCAATGGTAATAATCACTTTTCTTCTAATGTATAGTATCTTTAAGAATTTTCCTAGATTGTTGTCCCTCAATAGTTCTGATAGAGGTTCCACAGGTGGGGTGGAAGGCAATAGAAAGAAGACATGAGGAATGGTGGCAAATTTGACATCTTTATTTCCAGCAGTCACACAGCTGTGCCTCTTAGCATGACCATGTGGGCATACACAGGAACACCGACAAAGGTGGCTATGTGCCAGCAAAACAGCCTTTGTTAAATAAATTATTTACACAGGCCAGCATAGATGTTGGCTACAGAAGTTATTTACACTGGGGGATGGGGAGATGTGCCTGCGCTGGAGTTCTGTTGACAGAACCCACTGTCTCTCAGATCCCCTTCCTTCACAGCCTAAACCAAAGTGCTGCCATCTTGTGCTTTCATGTTTCCCTACAACTGTGAAGACTTTTTCAATGCATTTTCTGTTTTCAGGAAAAGTCCCATAAAAATACACATATGTATATATATTAACTATATAAGTAATGATGTTATAATAATTCCTCCCCTAACTATACAGTATTTTCATTTTTGCGATTCTATGAAGGCTTTTTGTCTGTAAAGATTTTTCTTACATTTTTCAAATATTGATGTTGTCATCATGTACATAAAATTTTGCAACGTGTTGAGGAGATGGTAAGTGTGGTCTCTGGGGCCAGACTGCCCTGGTTGAAAGCCTGATTCTACCTCTCATTAGCAGTGTAAACTTCAGAAAGTAATTTAAATTTGATTTCCTTATCAGCAAAATGAGGATAATACCTCATATGGGCAGGATGAGAATTAAATGACTTAATATATCTAAAACACTGCCTGACCTGTGGAAAGGGCCAAATGAGACTTTGCCATTATCATTATTTCTCTTAATATTATGTCATAAGACGCTGTTATAAGTTTATGATTGTTCTCCCTCAAAAAAGATAGGTTGAAGTCCTAACTCCCACTACCTTAGAATGTGATTTTTGGAGCTAGAATCTTTCTTTTTGTTGTTGTTTTGATTTATTTATTTATTTATTTTTGAAACAGAGCCTTGTTATGTAGTTCAGACTGACCTTGAACTCGCAGTGATCCTCCTGCCTCAGCCTCCTGAGTGCTGGGATTACCGGCATCACCACCATGCCTGGCTGCAGATAGGATCTTTATAGAAGCAATCAAGTCAAAATGGAGTCATTAGGGTGGGACCTAATTCAATACAACAGGTGTTCTCATGAAAAGAGGAAATTTGGACACAGGCAGAGACACTCATAGACAGTGTTTGAGGAGGCACAGAGAGAAGACAGCCATTTACAGGCCAAGGAGAAAGGCCTGCAACAGGCCAACTCTGCCAACACCTTAACCTCAGACTTCTGATCTCCAGAACTGTGAGACAATACATTTCTGCTGTTTAAGTTACAAGTTTGTGGTATTTTGTTACAACCACTCTAGCAAACTCATACAGATTCTTTCCTGAGGTGGTAGACAGCCTTTTCAATCGTGACTAGAAGGAGCGCATACACCTTTGAACTGATGTTATTACAGTCTGTTTAGCTGTTCCTCAGTTGTGGAATTTGGAATGTTTTCCATGCTTTAATATTAAAACTAATGAATAAATAAGCAGAGTTCTCCATATCCATGGGTTCTGCATGTGCAGATTCAACCAACCATAGACTTAAAATACTAAAAAAAAATTGTTTCTGTACTGAACTTGTACAGATTTTTTCCTCATCATTATTCGCCAAACAATTTAGTACAATGACTATTTACACAGGATTTACATTAGGTATTATAAATAATGTAGAGGTGATTTAAAGAATATGGAGGGATGTGCACAGATTATGTGCAAATGCTGTGTCATTGTATTTCAGGGACTTGAGCATCCAGAGACTTTAGTATCCACAGGGGTCTTGAAACTAATCTCCCTTGATACTGAGGGTCAACTGTATTAGAAAAATAACTAATAATAATCAGAAGGCTGCACCATTTCATGAGAATTGCCTGTGTGTATCTCTTCTCAACTCTGCAATCAATGACATCACACTAGCAACTTGAAGTCACGCACTTGACTTCAAGGGTGAGAGTATGTACACCAAGAAAATTGAGAAATACCAAGGAAATTGACAAATCAAGGACTGTTCACCAGGAGAACCTGGAGAACCTCCCCCTCATCTTGGTCTCCTTCCCATTTGCAAAAGATCTATCTTCTTATTTCCTAATATATATCTTTCATTTTGCTCTTTAAATTTTTTATACTTTGTTTTTCTCATATAAGAGAAACCATGTCATATTTAAACTTGAGTGTTGCATTTCACTTAACATTATTGTCTCAAGTGCACCCATTTTCCTACAAATGACTCAAATTTACCCTAAAATATTTTTTATTGCAACATTAAAAAAAGGAGGGCAAGAGGTCCACAGGCCATGGGTTGGACACACCTGCAATTCTCAAGCATGGGATTCCTGGACCCAAAAACATTGGCTTTTTGTGTGTGTCTGTGTGTCTTGTCACTTTGTTTTTACAAATGTAGGGAACTCTGGAGACCAATGTCTGAAACATGGCCATGACAAACCCAAGCCTTGTGTAATATGTGTCTGCATTCTGAGCTCCTCCAGGGTTTTGTGCTCTTCACAGCACTCGCTGAGCACTATTATCTTTTCCATCAGAGCAGCCAGTGACCAAGTCTAGGAGATACTGGAAAAAACAAGCAGCTCTCTGCACATTCAGACATCAGAAATGGTAACACACAGAGACCAAAAACAAGTTCCTCCACCCTTTCCATCTCAGTAAATATCCAGCTGGCCATCAGTGGTGACTCAGAGAGTCCACTGCCCCACCAGGATTGGTGCCTACACCGGCCAATCTGTGTGGGCCTGTGTGGCTTTCTACTCCTGACGTCAGCTGTATGCCCTGTCCTGTTCTCAGTGCCACCTTGACGAACAGTACCCTGGTGTTGGTGATTCCCAATTTAGGTTTCACAATGTCCCAGCAGAGGTAATTAAATGCAAGATGTAGGCTAGGACCAAGGAGGCTGGAGCTCTGACTCCAAGAGCCAGCTTCCAGGAAAATCTAGACAAAAAAGGGGGCTGCTTCAAACCTCTCCTTCAGACGTCTCCCTTTGGCCTTGATTATTTTTGGGGGGGCCGCATTTTACCCCAACGACCTGCAATCTTCACCTGGATGTTCCCCTTTCAAGAAAAGTGATGACACAGAGAGACAAATGATCTTAAATGACCTATTCCTAATTATCCCTCCTCCTCCAGTGGAAACTGTAGGACAGAGACTATCTTTTATTTTCACTGCCATGTCAGTGCCCAGCATGCAGTAAGTGCTCGATAATTCTGTGTTGAACAAAAGAATAAATTTATTCATATTTGAAAGTCAACATTGTTATTACTATTATTTTGGATTATCACTAGTCTTACAATAAAAATTTTTGAAAACAGGAAAATGTAGAAAAAATTAAAATCACCTATTAAAAATCACCCATTAAATCTACTGCCCCTTATTCCAAATAATGTTAATGTTTTTCTTCCAGTAACTTTGACTTCCATTTCTATAGACTCGCTATGGTGAAAGTGCTCTAAAACAGTACAAGGTGGTAATAAGGATAATAATTTATAGTTTCCTAAAAACAGTACTTTGGATGATCCCCATGCAGTCTCATCTCCAGCTCTTCTGGTGCCCAGTGGCCACCTGCTCTTGCTTACATTCTTGCCAGAGAGGGCAGCGTTATTTTAGAATGTGGAGAAATGTGTAGATCCAATTTAATTTCGAAAAACAGATCTATGTTTGGCAGTTCCTTTGGGCTGGGGATGAGGGAGAGGAGATAATGGCAGTGCATCAATTCAAGCAATGGGACAAGTCAATGGCAGTGCCAATATCAAGTAAATAAGCATAATATGTTGAGTGTTGCAATTCCAGAAAGGCTGAGAAGGATTCCAGCCCTGAATCAATGATCCTGTGACACTAAGTGTGGGGGTAGCCCTTCTAGTAAACTGAGCCCATAAATTCTGTCTTAGTCTGTTTTGTGTTGCTGTAACAGCATACTTGACATTAGGTAATGTATAAAGAGATTTATTCGGCCCATGATTCTGGCTGCTCTGAAGTCCGAACAGCACAGAGCCAGCTCTGGTGAGCACACTTGCCCTTCCCCAGCTGCATCACAGTGAGGTGGAGAAGTAGGGAGGGAAAATACTGTGTACAGAGGGACTGAGTGTGTGAGATGGCCTTGCTTTATAATAACCCACTCTTGTGAGAACTCAGACCTGCAAGAACTACATTAATCCTCTCCAAGGACAGCGCACTCAGACCTGATTACTTTCCAGTAGGCCCCACCTTTCAAAGATTCTGTCACCTCAACACCACCACACTGGGACCAAGCTTCCAGAAATGCATGTGGGAGAATACTCTAACACCATATCCAAAATGCAGTGAGGTCTGTCCTTTGAATTGATTTTTTTTTAAGCCAAGAATCTAATGTAAATTTTATATTATCTTTTCACAGCAATGATCTTTCTAGAACAACAAGACTAGGAGAGAATCTTTGACATCATTTTATAAGAGCCCCCTTATTTTGCTCAAGGTTAACAGGAGACTGTAGCCCAAATTCTCTTTCTCTCCCCCTCTCTCTCTCTTGGTTTTTTGAGACAGGGTCTCACTATGTAGTCCAGGCTGGTCTTGAACTTGCTATGTAGCCCAGGCTGGCCTCGAGCTCACTGTGATACTCCTACCTCAGCCAGGTCCCAAGTCTGGGATTACAGGTGTGTGCCACCACGCCTGGTTTCTTTTCCTATTTCATCACATCAACACTGCTGTTTGCTCCCTGTTATGAGTTTAATTGTGTCTCCTCAACTTCATCCGTTGGAGTCTTAGCTTCCTGCACCTTAGAATGTGAGCTTATTTAGAAACAGAGTTGTGGGGAAAAAAGAAGCAGAAAGATATATCATGTACAGGTACAAATTCTCTGTGATGAATGTTATCATTATGTATATCTAAAATGTACCACTAAAATAAAATTAGTAAAAAAAAAAGAAACAAGGTCATGATAGTTGGAATTAATTAAGTGGATTTGTCCCCCAGCCCAATATGATTGTTACCCTTATGAAAAGGAGAAACTGGGACACAGATGGGCACGCAGGGGGAGCCCCATGTTAAGGTGGAGGCAGAGGTCAAGATGATGCACTTTCAAGACTAGGAACTTCAGAAACTGCCAGAAAATCACCAGGAGTTAGGGGAGAGGCGAAGGGCAGATCATTTCTTATAGTTCTTAGGAAGAATCAGCACTGCCAACATTTCGATCATGGACTTCTAGCCTTCAAAGTTGTGAGACAGTATTTCTGTTGTTCGAATCACCCAGTTTTGCGCACTTTCTTATGGCAGCCCTACTAAACTAAAACAATCCCTCCCTCTTGTATGACCTTGGGAAGTCACAGACTCTTGGAAAATTAGTGATCTCCTTGGTGTTTAGGGTTTCTCTGGTCATTCTAGCTTTTTTCTCCACTTTTGAAAGTGATAGAACTCAGGCAGAGCCAAAGTTTTCTAGACATTTGTCAATAGTGTGGCATTATTAAGGTCATGACTATTGAGATTAAGGTGAAATTTCAACATATGTGATAAAAAAGTTGGTAAGTGGCACCTATGCTCAGATTTTATCTATGCAAATTATATTCATCTATTCAAAGACTCTTACAGAATTATATCTGTGTGAATGTATATGTATGCATGTATTGCATCTGTGTGTATAGACAAAGAAAAAGAGCAATTTTTGTTTTGATTATTTTGATAAAAATAATAGATTTTCATATGTACTGGGTCCTTTTTTATATGAGTTTCTTTCAGGATCTATATTTTAAACCTTTTTTTGAATACTGTTAAGCTTAGAACTTCATTTTTATACCTATTTTGATATTAATATTTAATTATTATGAAGTACTGACTGTATTTTGGTTAATGCATACATTCATTCATTATTTATTCATTTATAGATCATCTCAGTTTTGAGCACATACTACGGGGCTAACGGCCTGGCAGAGTAGAGCATGGCTCCTACTCTCAAGGAGCTTAGAATTCAGTGATAGAGATAATGGGCAAGAAGGAAAGACTCACTTTACAAATATGAATTTGCACTTACAGTCAGTGTCAAGAAGTAAACTGTAGTACAACCTGACAAGGCATGGGGGGATATCAGGGAAAGTTTCCTCAAGGAAGTGATGTTTCCACTGAGATCTGTATGATAACAGTGAGTTAGGTACCTGGATGAAGGACTGAAATTCAAGGGAAAAGAAAAAGCCTATGCAAAGCCCTAAGTCAGGAAGGAAAATGAAACAATTGAAGAGCAGAGTCAGTGAAGAAAATGAAATAATAGAGGTAGATGGTCACATAATATAGAGATATTTAAAAAATTTCTCTGAAGAGCCTGGTGTGGTGGTACACACCTGTGATCCTAGCGCTTGGAAGGCTGAGGCAGGAGGATCGCTGTGAATTTGGAGCCAGCCTGGGTTACATAGCAAGTTCAAGACCAGCCCAAATTATATAGTGAGACCCCATCTCAAAAAAAAATTTTTTTTTCTCTTAAGAGCAATGGGGAAGTCAGTAAAAGACTTGAAGCAAGGGTGAGGGAGAGGAGTGTGACATGACAGAAAAATACCTTTGCTCAGTATTACTATGGCTGTAATATGGAAAAGATTTGGATGAAGAAAGCCAAGTAATGGTGGTATCTAGGGCTTCTAGCATAGGAGGAGGTGCTGGAGATAATGAGACGGAACAGATTTCAGGGATATTTAGGAAGTAAATTTGGTAGAACTGGATAACGGTGAAGGGGATAGGACTTTTGGAATGGCAGAATGAAGAGCTTGGCAAATCCCTTCCCCAAAAGCAACGATAAAACTGAACAAAATTATTAAAGAAACCATTTGAAGATTTTAGAAGTTTACAAAAGACATACAAGAGATTGAGAGGTAGTTATAGTGTTACCCTTGGTACTCGTCACTAATTGGTTCCAGGAGGTGCTACAAATACCAAAAATGATGAGTACCAAGCAAATTGTTCTGTTTGGAAAGGGTAGCTTCTGTACGGAGCACCAAACAAATGATGAGTAATAAGACAAAATTTTTGCATCGAGATGTGTTGAATGTCAGATTTGATGAGTTTCAAAATAGTTGAGTACCAAGGTATGACTATATTTGGTAAAGACTACTGAACCTCAGGTATGAGCAGTGAGAGGTTGTAATATTCTTTCTGAGGCTACTCTCATCACTTCACCCAGTTGTCTTGGCTGGTAATTCCATCAGAATAGGTCAAGCTCTATAAACCAGCAGATCCCCTGCTGGAGGGCTGAATGTGGTTCGGTGCAGAACGTGGTGGAAAACCCCATTCCCAGGAGTGTGATAAGAAACAGTAGCAATCTTAGTAGCAAACAAATGATAGAGGCCAATGTCAGAGCTATCCTGGGGTTGGAGCAAGCAAGAGACCAATAGATTAGTCAGTCAGAATTTAACAGGGACAGTGAGGCAGTCATAGTGGATCTTGATGAGTTCTCACATAACATTGTTGGTCTTAGAAGGCTGTGTGCCTGAGTAGCTATGTAATATGTCCCTGGATGAATGTGAAGTTTTGTGAACATATAGAGAAGACATGAAAAGGTCTGGGAGAAAGTACAAGTTAGGTCAGATCCATAAACCACAGAAACTTTGAATGGTCATTGGTAGGGAAAGGAAATCTGGCTAGCTGAAGGTGTTTGACCACAACCTCTGACCACTCATTGAACGTGATGCTGTGTTTATTCATGGACAGCCTATAGAAAACCAGATTTAACAATAAAGAAAAAAATTGGCATAAATATTACTGGTTGCATTTTACAGGGTAGACAGACTCTGTAAAATTAGTTCAGCCAAGTCACTAACTTGGCTGCAAAGAAAACAGCAATACTAATCTGTGGAGGAGAAAAATAAGAATCTGGAGTTGCTGCAGTATACTCTCTAAAATGCCTAATTTTCAACAAGAATTTATAAGATATGTACAGGAAAGTGTGACCCATAAACATGAAAAAAATCAGTTAATGGAAACAGATGTTGGACTTAGCTTAGCAAAGAAACTGTTTTAAGTATGTTCAAAGAACTAAAGGAAAGCATGTTTAAAGTATTAAAAGAGGGCTCGGGATGTAGCTCAGTGGTACAACACTTGGAGAGAATATGTAGGACTCTGTTTAGTCTCCAGCACTCAAAAAAAAAAAAAAGAGAAAAGAAAAGAATTAATGAACTGCCTTTTTATTTATTTACTATTTTTGTGAGCGAACCATCTTGGAAGTGAATCCTGTGGTCCTAGTTAAGCCTCACATGACTGTAATCCCAGATAACATCTTGAGTACCTTTTGAGTGACCCTGCCTTAGTCTTCCAACTATGCTACTCCTGAATCCCTGACTAAAAGAAACTGTGGTCAGTGAGGGAGAGTAACTGTGTATTGTTGTTTTAAGTCTTTAAGTTTCAAGATAATTTGTTTTGTCACAATAGCTAACTAATTCCAGTGAGGCTATTACTCACTGAACAAACCCTTGGAGAGAATTTGGTTTCAAGGAAAAATATAATAAATTAGGTTATGAACACTGATACAGGTTAGAAGGATGTTCTTCTTGCATCCTTACCAAACTACTTTTCTTAGTCTCTTTGTATCTAGGTAGGACGTATAAATAGTTTTTGCCAAAAAAAAATGCAAGAGGAAATTATATGTGTCACTTCCAGTTTGAGATTATTAAGAATGGTTATTCTAGCTGGTTATGCAGTGGTGCATGCCTGTAGTTGCAGCTACTTGGGAAACTGAGTGTAAGGGCAGGGATGTGTGGTGGAATCATTTGAGTGTTTGAATTTGAGAACAGCCCAGGCAACTATGAAGATCTTGTCAAAAAAAAAAAAAAAAAAAAAAAAAAAAAAAGAAAAGAAAGAAAGAAAGAAAAAGAAAAAAGAAGAGGAAAAATGGTTGTGCTTTCTTTATATTCGCTGTCTGTCTACACCCCCAGGGAGGGCATCATTGCTAAAAATGGAAGAACCACCACATGGAAGGACCCTGGGTCCCTGAATTATTGCTTGGAAGAAAGTTGCCCAGAACAATGGCCAATTGCAAACACCTGCTTTTGATTTTGTGTGATTGAGAAATGCACATTAATTGCATTAAGCAACAGAGACTGGAGAACATTATATTAGCTGGTGCGAATTGGCTTGACAGTATGAATATGCTAAGTGTAAATTGCTTTTGGCTTATCAGTTACTAAGTTGTAAGATGCTTTCAAGAAGGTCCCGGAGCTTTGGGGGACTTTTATTCTTAGTTATGTTACCAACATGCACATGACCCATACGTCAATAAGTCTAATGACTTAGAGTAAATTTCCTCTACTTTGGAATGTTGGTTGCTGTTTCCCTTTTTTTTTTTTTTTAAGTCTGTGAATTTTAAGAAGTTTGAGGGCTGTTATACCATTTACTCAGCACCCACTTCAAAACAACACATGACAAAAATGATAGGCAAATTCTTGAATGTTTCTCTCTGATCATGGATTCGTGGTTAAGATGGATATGAAGGCACACTACCTAGATTTTGGCTTTGAATTCCAGATCCACTATATGATAAATTTGTGCATTGGAGCATGATAATTAATCTTTCTGTGCCCAATTTTCTTCCAATGAAATGAAAAATTTTCCTCCATTGAAAATGAGCATAGCAACAGAACTGACCTTGTAGCATGGTTGTAAGAATTAAATGACTCCATATATGTAAAACGCACCTAGAATTGGAACTGGCAGGTAAGTTCTATGGAAATGGTAGCCATTATTTCTATTTTCTCTGTTCATTTATATCGGGTTTTTTTTTTCTTCTTCTTCTTTTTGAGATTGAGTCTCACTATGTAGTTCAGTTTGGTCTTGAACTCACTGTGTAGCCCAGACTAGCCTTGAACTCATGGTGAGTCTCCTGTTTAACCCTCCCAAATTCTGGGATTATAGGTGTTACCTTCCATTTTGAACCACCCAGATTTTGTATGGGGGGGACACAACTATGGAAAATAGCTGTTGTTTTCTTAAACTGTTTTAGTGCATTTAATGTTTATTTCTCAATCACATGAAGTTGAAGGCATGTGTATTAAAGAGGAGGAAGCATTCTGGGAGTCAGGAATATCAAAAATTTGAGCCTAGTCTGGGCAATTTAGTGACTTACCAAGACCCTGTTTCAAAATAAAAAATAAAAAAGGCCTGGGAATGTAAGTGGTCTTAATTCTCCAATTAAAAGACATAGACTGGCAGACTATTAAAAAACAAAACCTAACTCTTTGCTGCTTGCAAGAAATATACCTTACTAACAAAGACATACACAGACAGAAAGTAAAAGGATAGAAAAAAATATTCTGGGCAAATAGAACCTGAGAGCAATCAGAAGTAGCTACACTCATATCTGCCAAAGCAGACTTCAAGACAAACTTAGTCAGATGAGGCAAAGCAGGTCACTATATTTTTGTAAAGGGAACAATCTAACAAGAAGATATAGCACTTGTGGTAAACACATATGTGCCAAACATTGGTATGTCCAATTTCATAAAACAAACCACTCAACATAAAAGGACACATATGTCACAATACAGTAATATTGGATAACTTCTGTACTCCACTTTCACCAATAGATAAGTCATCCAGACAAACAAAATCAACAAAGAAACATCAGAGTTAGACTACAACATAGATTAAATGGACTTAACAGATGTCTATAGAACATTCCATCCAACAATTACAGCATAAACATTCTTTTCAGCTGCTTATGGAACATTCTTCAAACTAGATCATATTTTAGGCCATGTAGCAAGCCTTAAAAACCACAAAACATGGAAATAGTTCCTTGCATCTTATGAGATCAGATGAATGAAACTAAAAATCAACAAGAGAAACCGCAGAAACTGTATAAGCACATGGAGATTGAATAATTCACTTTTTAATGATCAGTTTGTCATTGAAGAAACCAGGGAAGAAATTTAAAAATTTCTAGAATCAAATGAAGATAGAAGTATAATATACCAGAATCTCTGGGATACAGCAAAAGCAGTTCTAAGAGCAAGATTTATAACTATGAATGCCTGCATTAAAAATAATAATAATAATCAGAGAGACCTCAAGTAAATGATCTAATGATACTTCTTAACATTATGGAAAAACAAGAACAAATCCCAAACCAAACCCAATAGAAAGAAATAAATAATAAAAATTAGAGCTGAAATTGAGATAAAGACTGATGCGCAGCCGGCTACACTGAGAGGGCACGTTAGAAACTGAAAGAACAATATACAGAATCAATGAATCGAAGAGTTAGTTCTTTGAAAACATAGACAAGATCAATAAACCCTTAGCCCAATTAACTAAAAGACAGAGAGAATACCCAAATCAATACAATTAGAGATGAAAAGAGGGATGTTAGTACAGAGAGCCCTGAAATCCAGAGGGTTATTGCAGATTAATTTGAAAACCAATATTCTAATAAATTGGAGAACCTAGAAAAAATGGATAAATTTCTAGATATATACAACCTACCAAAATTTGACCAAGAGGGTATAAAAAAAATCAAAGCAGATCAATAACAAGCAGTGAGATTTAAGTAATAACAAAACTCTCGTAATGAAAAAAAAAGCCTAGGACCAGATGTGTTCACTGCTGACTATTACCAGACTTTCAACAGCTAACACAAATGCTCCTCAACTATACCATGAAATAGAAATGGCAGGCATGCTTCCAGATTCATTCATGAGGCCAACATTACCCTAATACCAAAACTAGAATACAATAAAAAAAACTATAGACCAGTATCCTTGATGAACATAAATGTATAAATCCTTAATAAATACTTACAAACTGGATTTCACAGCATATTAAAATGATCATATACCCTGATTAAGTTCTAGGGATGTAAAGATGGTTCAATTTATGCAAATCAATAGATGTAATACTACACTACATCAATAGAATCAAGGGTAAAAATCACATGATCATCTCAATTGATACAGAAAAAGTTTTGACAAGATTCAACATCCTTTCATGATAAAAGCTCTGAAGAAACTGGGTTTTGAAGGATCATTCCCCAATACAGTAAAGGCCACATATGGCAAACCCACAGCCAACATCATTCTTAATCAGGGAAAACTGAAAGCATTTTCTCTAAAATCAGGAACAAGGCGAGAATGTCTACTCTTACCATTCCTAGTCAATATAGTTCTTGAAATTTTAGGTAGAGCAATTGGTTAAGAGAAAGCAATATGGTGGTAAGTAAGAAAGGAAGAATTCAAAGTATCTTTCTTTGCAGGTGATATCCAATACTTAGATTCCACCAAAAGACTTTTAGAGATGATACATTAAGCAAAGTAGCAGGATATAAAATCAACATTAAAAATCAATAGATTTTCTATACATCGATAATAGACTAGCTGAGAAAAATATCAGGAACCCATTCCATTTATAATAATTTAAAAATGACTAAGGATAAGTCTAAAAAAGAGGTGAACTATATCCACAGTGAAAATTTCAGAACAATGAAGAAAGACATTGAAGATGGAAAGAAGATGGAAAATCCTCCCACATTCATGGATTGACAGAATTAATATTGTTAAAATGGCCATGCTATCAAAAGCAACCTACAGACTCAATGAAATCTCCATCAAAATACCAATGGCATTCTTCACAGAGATAGAAAAAATAATCCTAAAATTAATATGAACACACAAAAGACTCAACATTCCAGAAAATCCTAGGAAAGGCTGGAAGCACCACAATATTCAATTTCAAATTATATTGCAAAGCCATAGTAACAAAAACAGTGTGATACTGGCACAAAAATAGACAGAACAGTAGTACAGAATAGAGGCCACATGGAACAAACTGACACAATTACAACAATCTGATTCTGGACAAAGAGGCCAAAATATATGTTAGAGAAGAGACAGCCTCGTTAACAAATGGTGCTGGAAAAACTGGATATCCACTTGTAAAAGATAGAAACTAGATCCCTCTTGCCCTATGCAAAAATCAACTGAAAGTGGATCAAAGACCTACATAAAAGACCTGAAACTTTGAAGCTGGTAAAAGATAATATAGGAGAAACAATTGAAGCCATAGGCACAAGCAAAGACTTCTTGACTAAGACTCCAATAAAACAGTAAGTAATAGCAAGAATCAACAAATTGGACTACAGCAAATTGAAAAGTGTCTGTACAACAAGGGAAACAATCACTAGAGTAAAAAGATAACCTACAGAATTGGAGAAAACTTTTGCCAGCTATGCTGACAGAGGATTAATAAGTACCTAGAAAATATAAAGGCCTGAAAAAATCAAATAGCCCAATCAATAAATGGGCAAAAGAATTGAACAAGTCATTAAGGAGCCCCAGAATGGCTGTCATGAAGAATACAAAAAACAGCAAATGCTGGTGCAGACGCAGCAGAAAAAGGAATGGTGGGAATGTAAATTGGTACAGTTGCTTACAGAAATTAATATAGAGGTTCCTCAATAAACTAAAAATAGTACTACCACTTGATCTAGCTATACCACTCCTTATTATATACCTATAGGAAATAAAGTCAGCATACCACGGGGATACCTGCCTACCTGTGTTTACAGTCAAGATATGAACCAGCCTAGGTGCCCACCAACAGATGAATGGATAAAGAAAAGATGATACATGTACACAATTGAATATTATTCAGCCATACAAAAGAACGAAATTTTGTCCTTTGCAGAAAAATGGATAGATGTAGAAAATATCATGCCAAACAAAATAAAACCAGACTCATATTGCACGTTCACCCAAATATGTGTAATTCAAAAAATAATGACAAGAAAGTAGAAGGGAGACTATTATTAGACAAGAGAAAGGGAAGAAAGGGGAGGAAGTGAAAGGGCAGATAACAGGGGCATGAATATGATCTGTACATTATACAGATTGAAATCTCTCCCGCCAACATATGAAACTGGTGCTGGGGGATTGGGGCAAGGAGGTGAAGGGGGAATAATTGAAGTATGTTAATTGCATATATCCATCTACCAAAATGAAACACTGATCTGTATAGCCAATATACACTAATGAGAAATGTGGGGGAAAAGGGCCTGGGGATATAACTCAGCACAAAAGAAATGGGGTTCAATTTTTTTAAAAAGAGGAGGAAAAATGGGATACAGAAGTACAATTTGGAGCTGGAGTTCTATTTCTGTGCTGGAATTTTCTTCTTACACTCTCCACATTGAATCCTAGTCATAGGCCCCAGTTTAGAGTTACCACTCAATACCAAGCCAAAATATGTGTGCTTGCCCTAATTGTCATTTTTATCAGTTAGCATGTATATTTTGGTTGGATTATTTGGCACTTGCAAATTAGTATTGCAACATTATCACATATTTGCTTTCTGATTTAAAAAATCTTGCCTAGGATGTGGGAACATGCTTGTATTTTAACCCCCTCTGCAAAATAAACACCCACCTCCTGATTATATCAGATTAAGTACCCTCTTGTGCATGGAACTGTTTAACATTGTATAAAACAAGTTAAACAAATATGGCCCCTGCCCTCAGGTATGCACAAATATGAAAAGAAACAGACATTCACTTTCCCAGAGTCCACACTTTGGCAAAAACACCAGCCAAGAACACATTGATCAAATATTGACAAGACCCTTAGCATTACAGTTAATAAGGTTCATGTTCGGCCTTGCTGACATGTAAGTGGAACCACAGTGGTAGTTAAATCAATAAATCAGCAAAGCAGGAAAATCAGTAACTTTCGTAAACAAATTTATTTATCATATGTAAAATTTCTTGAGAAAACCCAGATATATGTATGTGTATATACATTTAACTATTGTTTTATTTAGTTTCTTGGTGGTGGTGGTGGGGTAATAAGGATTGAGCCCAGGGCCTTCACACTGAGCTACATCCCCAGTCTCTTTTTGATTATTTATTAGACAGAGACTTGCAAGTTGCCCAGGTTGAGCTTGAACTTTTGATCCTCGTGCCTCAGCCTCCCAGAATGCTGGGATTACAGGTGTGTGCCACCATGAAGGAGACAGGAGTTCCTGGAAAAATCCAGGACAGCTGGCATTCACATTCCTCGTAGTCATTATAGCTTGTCATCATCCCCTTAGACTCTTTGTGTACAGGATCTACTTCTGGTCTCTCTCTTTTGGTTATTTCCTCACTCTCTGCATCTCTGGGTAGCCCCTACCATTTCCCCATCTCATTCACTGGGATTTAATATTGCCTCAGCCACCAGATTCTTATTTGCTGAGTGTGGAGAATGGGGGTGGGGACTAGATCCAACCTTGTGGCACATGCAATGAGGTCAATGGTGAAGCCATTGCGCTAGGCATTTCTCAACATTTGCTCTGGCAGAGATGGAAAACTAGAGCCAATCTCTTCCTGTTCCAGGGCATGGAGCCATTTTCTTATTGTTAAGAGGGGAACAGATGCAGCCGGCCTTGCATCTGAAGGGCAGCAGGTCTTTGGGGCAACAAGTCCAGCTGCCTTTGCTTGTGCACTTGGCAAATTGAGACTCCTCCTTTGAGTTTCAGCTCAAGGGTGGACACAGCCCTCTCTTTTCCTCTGGGCTCATCCTGAACTTCCTACAGACATACATGGTGATGATCATTGGTTTATTGGCTTCTCACCTCTGCCCTGGGAGCACTTGTCTCATCTGTCTACCCGCAGCACCCAGTACAGTGATTGTCACACTGAGGATACCCAATTAATGTCAATAAAACCAAGCCAGCCAGAGAAGTGTGACTCTGCCTTCCTTTTGCCTTTTGATGTTCATCAGCCAGAAAGCCAAATGGCCTAACTAAGGTGGAGGGGCGTGTGTCACTTTGGTCATAATGATTTTTGTTGCTTTATTGATTTCTACATAGCAAGCAAACACAGGACAGGATACTTTCATGGCTATGAAGCAGTACCATTGCTTAAGACTGCAGTTTCTAGAGTAGGTTTCCTTGGCCTTGGTTTTGACTCTGCCAGTTAGTAGCTGTGTGACCTTAGGCAAGTTCCTTAACCTTCTGATACCTGGGTTTCTTCATTTGTAAAATGGGGCTTATAATAGTACCTACCTTACAGTGCTGTGAGAATCAATGAAGCAATATGTGAAGTGTTTAGAACTTACTAAAGGTGCTAAGAATATAGAGGTGCTCAATTAATATTTGTAGACAAAATTATTATCATTTCTAAATTTTCAGTTCATTGTTAAAGATAATATTCTCTTCTCTTCCTCCTCCTTCTTTTTTCTTTTCAGTTGCCTAGTTTTAGCTTCTGTTTAGGCTAGGTATTGAAAAGTATCACTTTCTGGGTGACTGCTAATTTATAATAAATTCCAATCTTCATAAAACATTCAACATAATTCGAAGAATTTATACAATGAAAGTGCTTTGAAGAGTGTCTGACACAGGTACTCAGTAATACCAGTTAATATTATATCATCATTCGTTTGTTCACTCAACAACTATTTTTTGCACATCTATTCTATGCTAAGATGTATCATGGAGCAAAAACATAAATCCTGCCCTCATGATATCAATATTCTAATAGGCCAAATAGACAGTAAGTAAAATGTGTAAACTATATACACCATATTTTGTTAATTTTAAGACATTTTTAGCTGGGTGTGGTGAGAGGCTGAAGCAGGAGCATCACAAAGAGCCCAGATGAACAGCTCAGAGACTTAGGGAGACCCTTTCTCAAAATAAAAAGGAAAAAGAGGAATGTAGCTCAGTGGAAATGTCCTGGGTTTGATCCCTAGTGCTGAAAAAAGAAAAAAGACACATTTTTCATTAATTTCCCTCAAAATTCTCCCACTTGAGTCAAACACATTTATCACATCCTTTCTTCTATTTTCTCAGGCAGTTTTGGAAGCCTTTTTGTAAATGTTCTTGGTTGCCTCGTTGTGGCTGCCTCAAAGTCCGGAATCAATCCAAAACGTTTACTTCTCATGGTTATTTTGACTTTGGGGGAGAGCATGGGAGCCAGATCTGGTGAATAAGGTGGATGAGGACACACTGTAATGTTTTGGGCAGAAATGGCTGTACCAGAAGCAATGTGTGACATGGAGTGTTGTCATGATGGAGAATGAAACTGTTTGCCCATTTCTTGGGCCATTTTCTGTGCACATTGTTTCTTAAATGCTCTAATAGGCCCTTAATAATATTCAGGGTTCAGCACAGTGTTCCTAGGTCCAAACTCAGGTTGTACAATTCCATCAAGGTGAAAAAACACAGGGTCATCTTGAGGTTGGATCGTGATTGACACACTTTTCTCACAGGAGGAGAACTGGGTGATTTTTATTAAGAACTCTGAAAGTTGGTTTCAGCATCATAACCATAGACCCAAGTTTCATCTCTCATGATGACATTTTTTAAAAAGCTGCTAGGATCATGCAACTCCAATGAAACTGACAAACAGCAGCCAAAATGTGTGGAACAAGTTTCACTCTCAGTTGCCTCATGTTCAAATCATTTTCCTAATAATTGCCTATTTGATTGAATCATTTTGCTTACTCTTCGACATTCTCTTGGGCTTCTGATGTTGAAGGATGTCCCAATCTCCTTGTCTTCAGTTGATTCACAACTATTATTAAAGGGCTTGAATCATTTGTGAATCGACTTCCTGGTCACTACAGCAGCACCAAAAACTAATTTTAACATTTCATATACTGTATATCTTTAGCACCTTTTTTTTGCAGTTTGAAGCAAACTTTTATGTTACTGTGTTGTTTGTGATGTATGATTTACAGCACACTTGAAACATACCTTTTCTAAACTGTAGCTTTTAACTGACTGCACATGGCTGTGGAACTTATTACACAGTTACTAAAGTTTGACGCACAGCTTAGTGCATTGAAGATCTTGCATTTCAGCTGGATAGCACTTGGCAGCAGCATTAATTTTATTTTTTGATATGTCTCATATATTATGGTTTTCCCTTATACTTACATACCTATGATAGAATTTATAAGTTGGGCACAGAAAAAGATTAATAACTAATAAACAATCATAACAGTAACATAAAAACACATGAATTGTGGTCTCTTTTCAGACTATCTTCATATGGTACTGTGCTTCCCATTTTCCTGGTGACAATGTGGGATGAGATAATGTTGTGGTTGACTGTGGATAACTGAGACATGGAAAATGAAAACATGGAAGAGTTCTGCATTCTATTATATGGATGTAAGACAATTTGTGTATCATATGTTCATTGGTTGAAGTACATTTAGTATGTTTCCAGTTTTTGTCAGTTATGAATAGGATCACTAAAAGAATTCACCTATAGATTTCTGTGTGAATAGGTTTTCATTTCATATCTTTTCTTTCTTTCTTTCTTTCTTTCTTTCTTTCTTTCTTTCTTTCTTTCTTTCTTTCTTTCTTTCTTTTTTTTTTTTTTTTGTGCTAGGGATTGAACTCAGGGCTGTGTGCTTGTGAGGCAAGCACCCTAACCAGCGATCTAAATCCCCAGCCCCTTCATTTCATTTCACAGGAGCGGGATTGCTTTTCTTAGAAGTGGGTATATAAACAGTGTATGAGCTAACTTAATAAAAACTTCCAAACCATTTCCCAGTCTAGTAGGCACATCTTAAAGAAGAATAACAGAGAAGGGTAGGGTATTTAAAAATCAATTAAAAAATTAAAAACTTTCAAATTCTTCTTGTAGAAGCCGTCAGGATCCTACAGTCTTACCACTGAAACCATTATTCCCAAAAATGTCTCTCTGCAGGATCCTCAGATAAGGGTCATGGGAAATGCTGGACTTGAAGTCCTTTGGGTGAGATGGTACAGGGTACATGTAAAGTCCCTTGGGGCCTACAGAGCCCTCATTCTGCACAGACTCAACCAGAAGCACAGTCCCTTCAAGTCCCATCTACATTTCTGGTCTCACAGGTCTGAGTCCAACTACTACAGAGTAGGTGACCCTATTTGCTCCCTTCCAAAGGCACATGGCTTTCGTGGGTTTTATTTTAATTTTTAAGTAGGGTTGGTGCTATAACAGACATATTCTCCTCATGCTGGAAGGCATTCATAGATAGTGAGTTGGTACCATGAGTCCGGGCTGAAGTTTTGAGATGAATTGTCCCTGGTTAAACCAATAGCTCTGGTTCATCCTCTTGGCAGCACAACTAAAGCACCTGCTCTCTGACCTCATCCTGTACCATGCTCCACTCTGCTTGTTCTGGGCCACCAGCCCGGCTGGACTGTGCCAAGTGCACTCAAACTCAGGGTGTTTGCTCTTGCCGCTCCTTCTGCCTGGTATGCTATTCTCCTAGCCACCCACAGGACCCCATCCCCTTTCTTCATTCCCATCTCCCAGTCACCTTCACTACCTGTCAGGGGACATTCTAATGGTCCCACACAATGCTGCCCCTTCTGATACCACATATTACTTTTTTGTTTTTGTTTTTATGGCACTGATTTTTCCTAACATAGGTTTCTTGATTCCTTCCTTCTCTTCCCTCACAGAAATGCCAGCTCCTTGATGGCAGGGACTTAGCTTGCTTTCTTCACTACAGTGGAACATATCCCGGCTCATAGACAGTTGCTGAATTAGTTTATTGATGAAATTTGGTGGCAGGACTGTTGTTGTAGAAGGGCTTTAAGGGACAAGTAGACACACAGTCCCACCTCCCCAGGTCTGTCTTGGTTCAAACGTGAATCCTGTTCTTCTATCTGTATCCTATCCATCTTATCCTATTCTATCCCTTCTCTTTCTAGCAATCTTCCCCCTAAAAGAGACATATACTCTATGGCCCTTTTCTCAAACCCCAGACCTCATTACATCTCCTCTTTGTTTTTTCTCATTGTCCTGTGAGAACTCCGTGTTCCAGACTGGGTAATTCTCTGTGGTTTTGCCCCCATTGATGGTCCTCTCCCCTTCATAGATCCTAGTGGTGAATTCGGATAAAGGTTGCTGAGTTGCATCATCTCTGGCATTTGTTGCCAGACAAAATAAGGAAGGAGTGGCCTCGAGGCCTAATTGGGGGAGGGTAGTGGCAAATCCTTTAGCCTTTGGAACATTCTGTGCTTCTCGGCCAACCACACACTACAGAGCTGCAGACCCTGGAAATCAACCCAGGACTCTGTGCAGCACAGAAACCAGGCTCAGGACCTGCCTTGTCTAGAAGGCAGACCTTGTATTACCCACTAAGACAACAGCTGCGGGCACTCGAGTTTGTGCGGTGGTGCCACTAGACACTCTTCCTCATGGAGAGTCCTGTCATGTAGTTCAGAACCCTCGCTGTGTGTGTGTGGGGGGGAATGGAGGCCTGAACTCAAAGCTAAAGGATTGAAGTCCTAAACTCAGGGACCCCAACACATCAGCAGGAGAGAGAAAGATTTTATATTTCATGTCATTAGTATTTAAACCATCATCTTAATTAACTGCTTAGAAATCAGGCTGGAAGAGAACTCTCTCTCTCTCTCTCTCTCTCTCTCTCTCTCTCTCTCTCCCTCTCTCATCTATATACCCAACTCTTATTTAAGAAATTAGTTAGACCTTTACACAAAGATTTAAATTCCACTTTGGATGCCAACATCCATGAAATCTTTCTGGAAAGGACAAGGAAAAATGCTAAGATTGACCAGTTGCAGTGGCTTTGAGGAAGCTGTGAAAAACTGTCTTGCTTAGCTTGCAAAAGAAAAAAATAATGCTATATCCAAAGTATGGATAATTCAGTCTGCAGAAGAAGGACCTATCCTGCCACATCTGCTCTTGAAAGTGGTTTGTGAAAAGTCCTGAAATGGTGCACTGGATTCTGTGATTAAAACAGGATGGATGTAGACTCATGTATGCAGGATGAATGACTTGAAGCTGATGGCTTTCCAGGATTATCCCAACCCTGTTACTCATAGGATTCTGTCATCCAGTTAGAAATTAGAGGTAGGATTTTGATTGCCAGACACTTTTGGTTGCCATCTATGAGGTCCCCTCAGGAAACAGTGCCAGCAAATGAGGCAGTTTGAGAGAGTTTACTAAAGTGACTATATGCAAAGATGTGCTGGCATAAATTATTTGTGATCTCTTGTGGTTCTGAGCATTGACTAGAAATAGCTAAGTGGACCTTGGGATTTCTTATACAGTTGTAGTCATCTTGGGCTGGTGTTATCTGCAGGTTCAGAGAAGCTAGACACCCCGATGACTTCCTCATTTACCTGCCCAGCACTTTAGGACTTCTCTGTGTCCTCTCTCTACAGCTCTACAGCAAAGTAAGCTGGACTTCTTACATGGAGGTTCAGGGTCCCAAGAGCAGGCAGCAAAAGGTAGTCAGCTAAGTGGTCTTGTGTTTAGAACTGTCACAGTGGCACTTCCTCCAACTTCCATTGTTCAAAGCAGTCACAGTATGTTTCTTGATGGTTGCTAGGAACTGGAATGGCATTGAGGTTCCAGCTATGCACAAATGAAGGAACATCAAGTTCCAGCTGTAAAAAAATGGCTGAGTTAATAGGCATGGAGGGTTATGCAAAACACAAAGCAAACAGGCTGGCGTTATTTGCTAAGCTTATGAGAGAGGTAGCCAGGGGCACTTCAATCAGCAAACAGATGAGGGTTTTCTTTGTTAACCTTTAGAACTCTGATGTAAAGTGAGTGACCATAAAACTCAAGTGGTCCTCCCCAAACCCATAACTCCTAACTCTGAGAAAAACACAGCCGAATCCAAACTGAGGACCATTCTACGTCAAAACTTCCAAGGTTATATCATGTACAGGTACAAAATAACTATGATGAATGTGATTACTATGTATATAATGTACCAATACATGTTCTTGGTGAGCAAATTTGAATTAAAACAAACAAACAAACAAAGCCAAAAAAACAAAACAAAACAAAACAAACAAAACAAAACAAAAAAAAAACCCAACCAAAAAACTTCCAGGTTGTGAAAAGCAAGGAAAGTCTAAGAGACCACCCCTGACCTGGAAGAAACTAAGGAGCAATGAGCACTGAATGTAAAGTGGTATCCTGAATGGGATGCTGGAAGGGGAAAAAGATGTTAGTAGAAAATTTAGTGGAAGGGCTGGGGATTTAGCTCAGTGATTAGAGTGCTTGCCTTGCAAGCACAAGGCCCTGAGTTTGCTCCCCAGCACCACAAAAAAAAAAAAGAAAAGAAAAGAAAAGAAAATTTAGTGAAATCAGAGTAAAGAATGGGGTTTTCTTAATATGAATAGTCCAGTATTTTTTTCTTAGTTGTGTCATGATAATATGAGATGTTAAAATAAGGAGAAACTGGTGAGGTGTATGTGGAAACTCTGTACAGTCTTTGCAACTCTTCCACATGTCTAAAACTATTCTAAAATAAAAAGTTTAATTTAAAAAAGGAAGTTTAACCAGGTTTACCTCTATATTCAGCTTTTTCCTTGTCTAGATCATGGTGCATGCCTGTGTGTGTGTGAAAGAGAAAGAGAATTACATGAGATAATGTAGATAATGTGAGCTCAAATATTATCAAGGTACTCTGTAAATGTAAAGCATTATAAATTATCAAAGTCCAACCTATCTCCTAATCCTTCCTGAATTCCGCACCCCACCTTCTATAAATACACAAGACTTTGGTTTCCTCTCTATTACCACTCCTTCCACTATTCCTTTCCCTCTGGTTCATGTACTGTTAATTGCCAACTGGTGAAAGTTTTGAACTGGTGAAAGTTTTGTACAAAGCATGGTGCCAGACACGAATAGGAGGACACTGAGAGTAAAAAGAATGTTCTTTACTGTTTCAGTCTACTAGAGAAGTTAAAACACACCTATTCCTTTGTACCCCAAATGGATGATCAGGATGATGATTCAGTATGGAAAGATGCAGCATAACAAATGAGGACCAGTAAATAGCAGATGAATGGCCCATGCCTAACCCACATAGTTAACTGAGTATTTTTCTGAGCCTTTTCCTGTTTGCCGCCCCCCCCTTTTAATGTGTCCTAGGAATATGTCCCTCCCTCTTGCTATGTTGTCTAGGTTAGTTTTGAACTTGTTACATAGCCCAGGCTGCCCTCAAACTTGTGATATTCCTGCTTCAGCCTCCCGAGTATTGGGATTACAGGTGTGTACCACTATACCTGGCTGAGGCGAGCTTCTCAACCCACTTTGTCCTCTAAAGAGATGCAGATTTGCGTTTATGAGATCTGTAGCCAGATATTGAGGCTTGGATTCCAACTTAACGCTGACTAGCTGCGGGACTTAGTTTTTGTCCAAGTGGAAGTAGAGATGAAACAGGCTCTCCTGGACTGATGTGAAGCTTATGTGCATTGATTTAGGCACAGTGTGTCCAAAACTGCTTGGTATCACATAGATGTCCAATCTGCATGGGCAGAGGAAAGAAGGGAGTGCGAACAGCTTTATAAAAATGAAGGCCTGGGGTTATAGGTAACTATTAAAAGCAAGTTTACAAAAATTGATATGGTCTTAAGAAAATGTCCATAATATATTCTTTTTTTTTTTTTTTTGGTACCAGCAATTGAACTCAGGGCCTCATGCTTGCGAGGCAAGCACTCTAACCACTGAGCTAAATCCCCAGCCCTCCATAATATATTCTAAAAATGAGGCCCATAGAATACAAAACTGTCATATATAAAACATATGGGTGTACACATAGGAAAAGTACGAATTTCAAAATGTTAATTGTGGACAAAATGATAAACAGCTGTTATCTCTGGATGGTTGAATTACTTAAAAATATCATTCTATTTAAAAGTAGAAAGATGGTTGCCAAGGGCTGGGGAAGAAGGGAAAGGGAATTAAGTGTTTAATGGGTACAGAGTTTCTGTTTTGCAAAATGGTAAAGTTCTGGAGATTTGTAACACAATAATGTGAATATGCATACTACTTACCGAAATTGTACACTCAAAAATGGCTAAGATGGTAAATTTAATGTTATATATTTTTACTACAATTTTTAAAAATTCAAAAAATATTTTTTATGGAAAACACAGTCATTTTAATACTTAAGAAAAAAATTACTGGAAATCACTGTTTGGTTTTTAAATGAAAGGTCTTAACAGCAGCTTCGGGGGTAGCGTCCTGTGTGTCTAAGTTTATTGGGTTCTGACTCACACTCAAGTTTCCCAAGTGTCGCTTCCTAAGTAGAGTTGGGTCCTCTCATGTTGCTCTGTCTGCTTTCTGAAGAGAGTGTTACCCAGACTTGTTTGCTTTGTCTGTTTTTCCTTCTGACCCAGGTTCTGTTGTTGGTTACTGAAGCGGGATGAGGGCGTGTCCGTGGCAATGACCACCAGATGCCGCAGCCTCGTCACAATCCCCACCCCCGCCCTGCCCCAGCCCTTCAGAGTCTGCGTCAGTGCCACTGGTTGTAGGACCACCTGCCAAAATCCTGTACTGCTCGCTGTCCTTTGGTCTGTAAACCTGAAGCGGAGCCAGGTTGAGACAGAGGAGGCCAGCCTGTGACCCCAGAGCAGCTGTTCCCAGAGCAGCTGTTTTGTTGCCTTACAGCTGTGGCCTAGACCAAGAAAAAGACAAGTCCTTCCTCAAGAGATAGGTGAGGGGCATGAGCCGACAGTTCACAATCATAAAGAGCTAATAAACATGAAAAATGACTGCATGTAAAAGGCATTAATATGCTAAGAAAGATGGTAGAATTGTAAATGCTTTTTTTCCTCCAAAATACATGTGTTTCAAACAGTCAAGGGGTGTAAAAGCAGGTAAAGGGATCGATCTTCTCTCTTGGCATAATCTACATGGTTTGCAAACAACACCATGTTCTCACTCTATTAGTAGCTCCATGGAGGTCAGTCCTGTCCAGCCCTTGAGGAACACTCCTGTCTACAAGGGTACTTTCACCGTAGGTGCCAGATAGCACAGCCAAACTCAGCCTCTTCTTCTCCGTGTCTTGGTTGTTCCAGAGACAGGGATGTACATTTGCTTCTTGAGACTATGCACCCCTGTTGTTGAGCTTTGGACTCCATGCTTCTGGCATTAGGACTTAAATTCTCTTTGAATATAAGCGTTGGCATCTTACACTCATCTAGTGCTTCTACTTCTCCATTGGTAAATTGAAGCAATAACTCCTTGCTTCCCTGCCAAGGGGAAGAGGATGCAGTAGATAATTTCTGGAAAGTGCTAAGAGATAGAAGGTCCAGAAAAGCAAAAGGTTATTTAGCCCCACTGGAGACTCAAATCACTGAAAAGCAGATGGTTAGAAAGATCTTTGGTAACAATTCTATGTGTCTTAAGTAAGCAGACGGGATCTGAGCCCTGGGAGTCTCTGAGCTTTGTCTTAATCTTTGAGGGCAGGTGTTTTCCCAGGCTCCCAGTACTGCTGGGACTCCTGCTGTGGACCTTGTGTTTACTCTTGTTTTGTGTAGATGCCACCCAGCATCTTGTTCTTCCAATATCTCTACAGTAGGTAAATGAAGGAGATTTCACACACAGCATAAGGATAAAGTTGCAGATTTTGGCTGCCTTGGTGGCTTTGTACCTTGAAGTTATTTGTTGAAAGGCCCTTTATTTATTTCAACTGACCAGTTTGTTCTAACTGAATTTCAAAACTTTGTGGACTGATAAGGAATTTGAGATGCAGAAAGTAAGAAACAAATAAATAAACAAAACAAGTTGCCAAACAAGGTGTAGAACATAATCCTGTGTTTTGAAAATCTATAAAATTATGTATTTATGTATCTATCAATTATCTCTCAATCTATCATCTATCGTCTTAGTGAATGGGTAGAAAGGCCCAAATCAGTACCACTGCCTGGTCCTAGGAGTGAGAAGGAAGGATTACAAGGAAGGACTCTTGCTTTATATATTTCTGTACTGGAAAAATTTTGTTTGATAACAAAAAAGACCTTTAAATAATTACCTACATAACTGGGTCTGGTGGTGCATCCTTGTAATCCTGGCTACTTGAGAAGCTGAGGCAGGAGGATTGAGAGTTTGAGGCCAGTCTAGACAACACAGTGAGACTCTGTCTCAAAATAAAAAATAAAAAAGACTGGGTATGTAGCTAAGTGGTAGAGCACTTGCTTAGCACATGTGAGGCCCTGGGTTTGATCCTAGTAACACACACACTCAGACACACACACTTACCTACTGTAATCCTAACTATCCTCCAGTAGTCTTTTCAAACACCTCATCAAGTTCCTGGAAAAGGGCTAACACAGATAATTCCAGTTGTTTGAAGTGAGGACAAATTCCTGATTGGAGGGTGGCAGTAGGGTTGGCGTGAAAAGCAGAAGAGTGGGAGGGAAGTGGGGGAAGAGGCCCTCGGGCAGGATTAGCTCTCACCTGAAACCAATAGTGTAAAAGTATCAGGCCCAACGCCCATTAGTGGAGACTATTTCAGAAGTCAGGATTTGTCCTTGAATTCATTGCCACAGTGACTTTTCAGAGAAGAACTGGTGGACTTTCAGGTTTGACTACTGGAGGCCGCTTCTCCTGGAGGTGGAAGGTAAATCCCATGCTTCAGCTGATCTGGTGGTGGTGACCAGGGTGTTCAAATTTTCCTTTCTGATGTGTTGAATTCTTTTTCTGCCAATGGCTGTGAGACACTTACCTTTACTAGCTTTCTGTAAAGGCAAGAGACAGAGTGTTGAAGAATTAGGGAGATCCTTTCATGGAATCTCTATGTGGAAGGGAGAGAGCACGGGTGCTTAAAGACTTTGTGTCTTTTTTTTTTTTTCTTTCTGGTACTGGGGATTGAGCCCTGAGCTTTCACACTGTGCTATATGCCCAGAAATTTTTTTGTGACAGGCCCTCACTAAGTCACTGATTTGCCCAGTCTGTGCTTAGATTTTTGATCTTCCTGCCTCAGCCTCCCTGTGTGCTGGGATTACAGGCATGTGCCACTGTGCCCACTCTTGGTTTTACATAGAGTATGGGTAAGCTTTTGCAGGGATTACATTTGCACACACAAATCTTCCTTATAGTAGATAAGAATTCAACTGAATGCTGTTAATGTTGTAGAATGGGTCTTGCTTTATTTTCTATCTCAGCAAAAAGCCTTAAAATGTTTCTTACTCATAATAAAGCTACTCTGCAAGAGAAAGCAGAAAAAAACAGAGTTGCAACATCCAGCAACATCACCCTGATGTTTAGATCCACATGTGTGCTATTCTCACAGTGACCCATCTCAGAGGGATCCCTTTCTTCTCCCTGTAGGTTTCACTAGCAATGGATCCCTATATGATCCAGACACACGACACTGGCAGTCTTCCCCCAGTTCTGGATGTGCATGTCAACATAGGTGGGAGAAGCTCCATGCCAGGAAAAATGAAAGGCAGGAAGGCCAGATGGTCGGTGAGGCCCTCTGATATGTCCAACAGAACCTTCAATCCCATCCGGGCCTTTGTGGACAGCATGAAAGTGAAGCCAAACCCCAACAAAACCATGATTTCTCTGTCAATTGGTGAGTTGCGGATACTTGGTAGAGGGGCAGCACTATCTTTTTACCTCACATCCTCATAGACTGGTCGGAAAAGATGGGAATAGAGGGTAAATCTGAGTACTGGACACAGAGTAATCTCTTGGTGGCTTCTTTCGTTTTTATCCTCCCACGAACAGGAGACCCTACTGTGTTTGGAAACCTCCCCACAGACCCGGAAGTTACTCAAGCAATAAAGGATGCCCTTGATTCAGGGAAATACAATGGTTATGCCCCGTGCATTGGTAAGCTCCCCTGAGTCTGTACCCAGAGGCTTCCAAATCCTTAGTGCTCTTTTAATAGCAGTACATTTCTAGCAATTCTAGTAATTCCCAAGGACAGGTTAAAATTAAACAGCCATTTGTACTTGGAGGAAGGAGTCTTGTTCCAGACCCTAAGCACAAGGTCTAATTTCTTTCCAGGCCTTCTTTGGTCATGCTGACGCCTCCTTCTAGGCTTTGAAACACACTCAATCTTTTTTTTTTAAAATTTTTATTTTTTAACCAAGAACATGTAATCCTTAAGTAATAAGGATTATCATTACTGATTCTAATGTGCAGCCCTTGAGTCTGGCTGGAGCTCTGTGTTTACTGAGTCCCACAGTCATTTATATTTACTGCCCTATATCAATAGCTCCTTTGCTTTCTTTCTCCTTGTCTCTGTATAAAGGACTGTTTTCATTATAGTACTGGTCACATTGAAATGCAATTGTAACTGTTTAAAATAAAGAGGCCCCCAAACAACAAAGAATGGAGGATAGCAAGTTGTTTCATATAGAAAGAAATTATTCCAATTTTGATTAATTCTCCCTGTCTTTTTAACAGTTTATACGTAAGATTTTGGTAGAATGAATGATTTTTTTCCCACTTTGTGACAGTATTGTATAACTCCCTCCCTGTGTATATGTGTACATAAGAACATACTGTTAGCACAGAAGAAAAATACAGTTTCAGCTAAAATCAGATTTTAAAAATACTTCAAAGAAATATCAGATACAGGGTTTTTAGGTTGATTATTAACATTAGAAATTTCCATATGACAAAAATCAAATTCAAGACCAAAACTTACTTTATAAAAAAGTTTGTGATTTTAATATCCAAAGTATTAGGGAAGTGATTCAACCTGGAAACCAAAACCAACTCAACCAAAGACGATATGAATGCTAAGACATCTAAGAAAATGTTCTTTCTTATCAGTAATTAAGGAAGAGCTGATTTATATAATTTCAAGTGATCCATTTGAATTTATTAAGTGAACACAAAAGAAATATTGCCTCTGGCCTTGCTAATTTTTCTTCTGAACAGCAGTTTTGCAAAATATTAAAGTGGGCCTTGAAGCTTGTAAGCCAAATTCGGAAATATTGTACAAGAAAATAAGGTAAAAGATAAAATTTTTACCAAAATACCTATAAGCATATTATATATTGTAAAAAACTTAAAGTTGGCTATGTGCATTGAATGTATTCACAACAACTTTTTGAAAAATATAGTCCCTAAAAGGAGCTTAGGAATAATTTAAATCCTTTACAGAGAATAAAACATTATCACAGTAATAAGGCTATTGTAGAGTATTTTGCAGTTTGGGGGATTGTTTCTTGTTATTGTTTATAAATTTGTGCTTAAAAATGGTAAATTATAAAGTTAATCTTTATCTACAGTGGTTGATAGCTAAACTTAATAGACTATACCCTGAGCAGGGGTAGGAGGCAGCGTGAAACCCAAGCTGACCCACTAGGGCACAGCTGTCAGTGGAGGGATAAAACTTCTCAGTTTCCTTTTCCTGCTTTTTGTCCTTACAGGCTACCTATCCAGTCGGGAGGAGATTGCTTCCTACTACCACTGTACCAAAGCACCACTGGAAGCTAAGGTGAGCCTTATATAGTGTGTCATCGTGCTCTGTAGCAGTTTAGGGAAAACTGTATCTCATTTCCTTGTTTCTGTCCCACAAAGAATAATGGCCTGTGGTGGGGTGGGAGTGGGGAGGTGACTGTGGATATTTCCCCTTTAGGAATTTTAGAACATCTTATATAGTTGGGGCCGCTAAGTAGTGATTATATTTAATGTCACCACAGTGTGATAAGAACATCTATAATTTATGTCATGTCTGTCACAAGGAGGCCTAAAGGATGCTAAGGTCATTCTAGATTTGATTACCTTCAAAAGATCATTGAAAAACATGAACATCAAACAATTAATTTTTAAAAATTTGCCAACAGTGTCTTTTTCATTTGTAGCTTCCTTCATTCCCCTCAGGGCATTCAGACAAAAAGATGGAAGTCCCATGAGATATTGAACTGAGGGCAGTGCTGCCCTTCCCTCCATTGTTTACTATGTGGGGTAGACATTTCCTATCACAAGGAGTGTCCTTTACCTGTGTGTCAGAGAAGATTTAGGCTTCAAATTCTGGTCAAGAGTAAATAAATAACCAAGAGAAAAAAGTCCAAGGTTGGTCCAAGGTCTCTCATGGAAGTCTGTTGAGTCATAGTGACCTCATCTTTTTAAAATCAATTTGTTTATTTCTTTTAAGTGTCCAACATTCTCAACAAATTTAGATATGGACATACATATGCATTAATTTCTTTTGGTTTTGGTTTACCTCAGTCTCTATGTACTAGAGACTGAGAATGTGTTAAACATTCACTTTGTGTTTAACACATTCACTTAGAATGTGTTAAAATTCATTTTGTTCCTCACTTATCTACCTGAAAGTCACACACACAAATGTGAAATGCAAAACTCTTTTTTCCTGTGACTGTTGGAGCCCCTAACAAAATTAACCTTTTATTTTCTTCACAGGATGTCATTCTGACAAGTGGCTGCAGTCAGGCTATTGAACTGTGTTTAGCTGTGCTGGCCAATCCAGGGCAAAATATCCTTGTTCCAAGACCTGGTTTTTCTCTCTATAGAACTTTGGCTGAATCTATGGGAATTGAGGTCAAACTCTATAATCTATTGGTAAGTGACTTTTAAATTTTAGACTCAAGTGCTCAATTGGCACCTTGGAAAAATATAGAATCACTGCCTGGCAGAGAAAGGTCTGGAAGTGAGTGGTTGAGGCCAAAGACAAATTGTATTATTTACACTGTACCTATGGGTTGAGGATTCCCCATAATTTTTTTCAGAATCATTTAGTCTCACTCTTTCTTCCTCCCAAGCCAGAGAAGTCTTGGGAAATTGACCTGAAACAAATGGAATCCCTGATTGACGAAAAGACAGCTTGTCTCATTGTCAACAATCCATCAAATCCTTGTGGGTCAGTGTTCAGTAAGAGTCATCTTCAGAAGATTCTGGCAGGTAAGTGCAGCAGATTCACTGCAAAGGGAAGGATATGAGAATGGAATCCTTTAGCTGCATGCTAGAGTTACAAAAAGAGTCCTTTACTAAATGCTAACCTTGGGATGGAAGTAGAGGAGTTCCACTGGAATCTCTACTCAACAGTGTAGCATTGGGATGGTAGGTCTTGCCTAAAAGAAGGAGAAAAGAGAAATACAGGTAGAGCATCCCTAATCCAAACATGTTGTCTAAGAACTACTTACTTGGTTCTTTACCACTTCTACTGTGTGGAAGAGAGGGTTTGAAATATCTAATTAAATGTCAAACTTAGATTCTGCACTCTGGAAGAGTATTAGAAAAATTTAGTTTTATATTTTTGTGGTGTTGGGGATTGAACCTAGGCCTCACATGTACTAGACAAGTACTGTACCACTGAGCTACGTCCTTAGCCCAAACTTATAGTTTTTGAGGAAGACCAAATACAATGTAGTAGTCAGCTTTGCTATCACAGAGACACAATTTCTGACACCCTCAACTTATAGGAGGAAAGGTTTAATTCATGATTTCAGGAGATTCAGTCCGTGCTGAGCTGGCTGTGAGGCAGAAGGGTGTGGTGAAGCAAAGCTGCTTAGTTCATGGAGACCAGGAAGCAGAGCAGGGGAACAGTGCCAGAGAGTAACTGGCTAGGGACCATATATAGTACCCAAGGTTACACTTCTATGACCTACCTAGACATACCCAGGAGTGTGCTTTACTGATCCACTATGTGTTCCTTAATGCAATGAAGTTGACAAATCAGGATTAACAGTTACACACACAAATGTGAAATGCAAAGCTAACTAAGACTAAGTGGGCATTAAATGATAAGGTTTTCACACTAAAAATGTTTCCAGCGTGTTCTTCTTATTTGCAGTGGCAGCAAGGCAGTGTGTTCCCATCATAGCTGATGAAATCTATGGAGACATGGTGAGTCTGGGTTAGGCTATAGCACTACAGTAATCTCAATTCCAGATTGTTTCATGGGACCTCTAGAGTAGTAGGCAACTGGAATAACTGGAAACAACTCTGAATCATTTCAGTCTAGCAAATTGGTATCCATCAGTATCCTTGCTCTTTTAACAGATATATAGACCCATGCCATAGTAGTTTTTTGAAATCTAAAAAGCTTTAAAAGCCAAAGATTCTTGGAATTTATTTGTTTCCAAAACCTGAGTTGGCATGAAGATACTTGTAGATTTTTGTTTATACCACTTATAGATGTATATTTGTTAAGAATGTGGGGAAAACGGTAGACATGTTAATAGTTTTGATTAGAGGTACTATCCTAGACAGCTCTGGGAATGTTAATGTATAGTATATGTGCTGTGTAGCCTTTCTAAAAATCCAAACAGTTCTTCATTCTGTAATACAGCTGGGCCCTGGAAGGGTTTGAGGACCTATATTTTATTTTAAAATCTGTAATTCCTCTTTTTTTTGGTGCTGGGGATCGAACCCAGGGTCTTGTGCTTGTGAGGCAAGCACTCTAACCACTGAGCTAAATCCCCAGCCCTTAAATCTGTAATTCCAGTAGTCACTAATTCCATAGAGCCAGCTTCATGAAGTAGTATATCCCACTGGAATGGAATTGGTTCCCTCATTTTAAGCATCTTTTAATAGAGCCCAGACACCAAATTAAATGTCTTCGGATAGTCTCCTTCGAAGCTTCTTGGAATTCAGGCTTGTGACCCTGCACTAATCATGCCTCAGAGTAGGAAGGTGCCTGTAAATCTAATGCTTTGTGCCTTGAGATATAAAGAAGTGGATGGGAGGCATGTGATCCAGAGGAAAGTAAGTAAGACCTCTTCTCTTCAGGTGTTTTCAGACTGCAAATACGAACCACTGGCCACCCTTAGCACCGATGTTCCTATCCTGTCCTGTGGAGGTCTGGCCAAGCGCTGGCTGATTCCTGGCTGGAGAATGGGCTGGATCCTCATCCATGACCGAAGAGACATCTTTGGCAATGAGGTGAGAACTATGTGGTAAAACAGTATGTGTAATTTAGATCATATATTTGCACTAGTAGACCGGTGGGGAGGTAGGAATTTAGATCATATATTTACACCGGTGGTGGGGGGGGTAAGGAATTTTTTTCCTCCCTCTTTTTCTTGGATCTGTAGTTCACAGTGCCTGGAAATCTGCTGGATAAAAAGGGAATAGTTATTTCTCTCCCCAACTCAGTTTTCATGTATCTGGCTCTGTGAAGAAGTTCCATCCACCTCCAACTTTAGGCTTCAAGAAAGGGAATCAATAACAGTGAGGACAACCAATTCTGCGAATAGTTAAATAATGTGTTTCTTGGGGTCCTTCTAGATCCGAGATGGGCTGGTGAAGCTGAGTCAGCGGATCTTGGGACCCTGCACCATTGTCCAGGGAGCTCTGAAAAGCATCCTGCGTCGTACCACTCAAGAGTTTTACCACAGCACTCTAAGCTTCCTCAAGGTAAGGGCAGCTCATGCCTTCCGCTTGGGGCATTTGAGAGTCAGAGAATGCCACCAGCTGTATTAGGAACAACTGGTCTTCATTTCTGGAACACTATTTCAATGTGGGGCTTCTGTATCATGTAGGGTGTCAGTATATCAACACATACATTCTTCTTACTTCTGTTCATTCATCCTGCTCCTGGCCAACAACTTCAAGTTATCAACTTTTTTCTTCTGGACTCCTTATGTCAGCTCAAACCTACATTACTGGCCTTCAACTATGGCTCTGTTTTAATGACATCATTTTTCTTCTACTTAAAATTTGATTCTTGACTTCTCTCTGCCTCTTTTTATAGTCCAATGCTGATCTGTGCTATGGGGCATTGTCTGCAATACCTGGACTCCAGCCAGTCTGCCCTTCTGGGGCCATGTACCTCATGGTGAGTACATAGGGAACAGGCACTAGATCTGTACGTGTTGTAAAGCACGGGAAGGTGGTGGGCAGGACTGCCATGGGTAATTGTCCCAGGTGTGCACCATTCACAAAGACAATGGGTAAGGCTCCTAAGCCAGTCTGTTGAGGACTTATTGTCTCACTGATGTGATTTAACTTCAATGTTCATAAAACTTAAAATGCCTGAATTTCTCAATACAGAGAATCATTTTCTATGTGGACACATTGAAGTTTAAGACACATTGAGAGCCTTTCCATACTTTGTAGCTCATGACTGGGAGTGATACTGGTTTCTTAGGGGAGTTTGGGACTCTGGGAATTTTGTTTTCAGGATGACCGCAGTGGGGTGCTATTGCCATTTTGTGGGCCAAGGATGATAAATATCTTGCAATGGTCAGGATAGTCCCATACAGTAATGAATGACCTGGCTAACTGCATTTCTTTTTAGAAACACTGGCATTTTATTTCCAGATTTCATTTATCAGCATCCAGGAAGGAACACAATAAACTCAAATACAAATATATCTACTCTTTCCTGAGAAAAATTCCATTGAATTCTTAGTTATCAACAGTAGAAGAGTTCCAAGATAGCTTTAAAATAGTCCCTGCCCTAATTTCTGGCATAGGAAATTGGCCTGTTTCCTCTCCTGATAAGTTTTCCTTTCCCTTATATTATTGGTGTAGGTTGGAATTGAAATGGAACACTTCCCAGAATTTGAGAACGACATGGAGTTCACAGAGCGGTTGATTGCTGAGCAGTCTGTCCACTGCCTTCCAGGAAGGGTGAGTGCTTGAGTGTTTTTAGAACCCCTAGATCGCTCCATGATCCAGGTTTTACCATTTTTCCTTCTTTAACAGAGTGGATTTGTATTTGTTAAGATTTAAATTGATGTGTCTCATGGCTTCCATTTAAGCTTTGTTTCTTCCCTGTTATTATCCTATCCATAATGGGAAATTGCAACCAAACATTCAGACTCATGCCACAGTCAATTTTAAGAAGAAGTAACTCATTTTTACTGACTCAGCATGCCACTGATGGAGACTGGATGAATTTATACCCTTAATGAAATGGCATCACTGCTTCTTGCTGATTAGAGCCCTGGCAGGTCCAGATCAGATTCAACTGCTTTGAAAATAAGAGACTCTTATTTTTGCAGTGCTTCGAGTACCCGAATTTCTTCCGAGTGGTGATCACCATTCCTGAGATGATGATGCTGGAGGCTTGTAGCCGGATCCAGGAATTCTGTGAGCAGCATTACCATTGTGCTCAAGGGAGCCAGGAGGAATGTGACAAATAGGCCCTCATCCATTCCCCAAGGAGGGCCGGAATGGGCTCTGCTGCTCTTCAGGGAGTCAGATGCCTCTACCAGGGGAAGGGCCTCGAAATGACTACACCAAGTGTTCAGGACTGTTTTTGCTTTTCCCTAGTTACACCCACAAACACACTCTGAATCTCAGATTCTCCTCCCACTCTGCTCTGCTGGAATGACCAATTCATTAACCTGTCACCCTCCCAGGATTTCTTTTTTCTTGACAGTACCAGGTGAACAAATATTAATAGAAAGCAGTTGAAACAAGAAAAATAAGACAGAACAAAAGAAATAAAAGATAGTTAGAACTTGTGTCCCTCACCATTTCCTCACACTCTAAATAAGAATACTCTGTCCAGTCAGGTCTGAAGCCCAGCTCTATTATAGGCTCACTTCAAGTATAACTTACTTGTTGCAATAGTTACAACTGAAAACTTGGGGACACATGTATTTGGTTAATTATGTTCTAAACACAATAAAAATTTACTATTTAAAGAATCCTTGACAGAAAACTGGGGTTTTCTTTTTATGATGCAAATAAATATCCTTTAATTGATCAAATTCCTAAGTTTAAATTTGTATGCACCAGTCTTTCTTAAAATGAGAGCATATTTCAAGAGAAAGGAGGAATCAGGATCTTCCAGATATACTGCTGTGTAAAGTCCAGAAATATCCTTACTTGTCATTGTTAAAGAATCATCACCACTTTTGCTATAATGTTAATATTGATTTATTAATATTTGTTGTATTATCTTTTTGTATGTTTTCTAAGAAACATTTATATAAGATCTTTTATTTTGCCAAGGGCATAAATTATTGGTTTTTTTTAAATAAATTTTATCAATTATGCTCCTCTGTGATGTGTTTTTTCCCCTTCCTTTGCAAGGCAATCTCTATCCTCAGGCACTGTTCAGTCTGATTGAGGAACTATTCACTCGGTCTCATTTATTTCTTGTAGATATACTGATTTTTGGAGTAACTTAGGAAGCACAGTTCCCCAAGTATTTTATTTGGATGTTCCACCCCAGGCTTCCTATTTATAAACACAGTAAACTCAGACGTAACAAATTATAACCTGCAGCTTTGAATTTTACACTTTCAGCTTTTTGGATCCCCATCCTCTGTTAGCAAATTCCTATCCTTGCCCACTTCCAGTAACCAATCACTCACTGGGGAATGAACTGAAACTGGTTCAGCTTGACCAGCACACAGAAGGTATCTGGGATCTTCTTTCAGCCTGAATGTCTGGTCTGTCAACCCTCCCAGTTCCCCGTTTTTTCCTCAGTACTTCCCCTAGAGGAGGGAGCCTCAAGTTATCTTGCCAGGTTGGTTGGTGGCAGGCTAGAGATTTCTCACGAAGGGAAATTTTCTTAACTAAAAGAGCAACTTCAGAGCTCAATCGTGCCAGTCACAGCCAATTAGTTACCTTGACAAAAATAAACATCAAATGTCTCCTTCAAATCTATGTTTCAGTCCAGTTGGTACATGCAAAAACATACCTCTTAATTTTCTTCAGCAAATCCAAAATGAATATACAATGACCAAAAAGATACAGATGTCAGTTCCCTCTATGCCACTATTTTGAAAAATTTCCAAATGTGCCTGACTCCTTCTTTCTTGTTTCCTGCTCCTAATGCCCCAAAGATCTCTGCCCAGAAACAAACAGGAAGGCTTGGTGGTTCCCACAATACATTTCAGTTTCCCGTGAACAGACGATTCTAGCCATCATTATTAATAGAATTTTACTCAGAACTCTTAAATTTCAAAACTTCCTCGCTGTCTACATTTTGGTAAATGAACAAATCTGAAACGACACAAACACAAATTTCAACCAATCCAGACTCCTTTCCTATCTCCATCCTTCGGCCACCCAGTTTCTTCTCCCTGAGGGAATCAGTTATCCGTTGCTGGTTCATACTTCAGGACATTCTGTGTATATGTAAGTGTCTGTGTGTATACCTTTTCTCTTCTCTTTTCCATCACCTATTTCCATCTCTTCCTTTTTCCATCAACTTTTAATTCCGGGCCCTGTGGAAGTCAAAGGGAGGATGAGATATCTTGAGGTGTCCATCCTATCCTGAGTGTCTCTAGATAAGAAACTCTCAGTGAAGGAGGGCCTCCAAACTTAGCACTTCTGAGAGACAACTCGTGTTTCTTTGGGATTAAGAGCTGAGAGTTTTGAGACAACATAAAGATTACCTATAAAGGTCGGAGACAAAGGCACTAAAATGTGAATTCAACTTTTTTTCTATGTCCGAGCTCCGCCTACCAGGGGACTACAGAACCACACACAAAGTGCCCAGAAAGAATCCGTTCCAGTCGCTCTGTAGCAGCCCTCAACGCCCCCACCTCGAGAGACCCACGACTGCGCAGGTGCAGGTACACGGCGCCGCTCCCAGCAGCAGCTTCTAGCGCATGCGCTGCGCTGCCCAGGGCGCAGGCGCAGAACACAGGGTGTCGCGAGGGTCAGTCCCTCTAAGGGGCTGGCGAATCTCCTCAGGAGCTTTGGTTTTGGTTCCACGTTTAGCTCCTCCCTGACCTGTGCCCTGTTGGGTAAACATTTGCTAACGTTTGCCAGCGCCGAGTCAGTTTCAGCAAGTCCGGTGAGTTGTGAAACGGAGTAGTGTCAGGTTTCCAAAAGTATGGCCTCTCGGGATTTTTCTTCAAAGAATTGTGTCCTTTGCGTCCCAAATGCCTGCCATATGTTAGGATCTCTACTCAGCCATAGAAATGAATCCACCCTTCTGGTTTTATCAGAGGTACAGCTGAACACTAGTTAAGGCGATAAGCACGGATATTGATCAGTAATATACTTTTGTGATAGGGAAGAGTCCAGGATGAACTGGACTTTGATTGGCACAAGGGTAATTGAGCCTCTTTGTGTAGAGGTGATAGTGAAGGAATGGAGGGAGTATGGGGTTGTCTTGGTAGCATCAAGGAGGTAAAAAATTACAAAAGATGTGATAAGAGTTGTTAATTCACCTCTGATCCTTCAGGGATTGTTGGTAAATGGCACTTATGAAAATTAAACCTTTACCTTCCCATGGAGACTGGAAGAGGGACATTATGTTGAGTATTGGGTAGAATAAACAGGAAATTATTTTGGCAGCTTTGAGTTTTCTGAGGCAGATAGTTTGGCAGCTTTGAGTTTTCTGAGGCAGATAGTTTGGCAGCTTTGAGTTTTCTGAGGCAGATAGTTTAAGCCGGATTTGGGTCATCCTAAGAGTGTGGCCCTAAGCTGTTAGAACCCGTTAGTGTTTTGTTCGAGTCTGTCGAGAGAACCTGGCTAGAATTTGGTCAAGGAGAGAGTCTTTGTCACACTACCTACTCTGCATACTATTGCATACAAACATGTTTCATATGTTATAGAACTTGAAAATCTAGAGTCCTAGGGGTTGGGGATTTAGCGCAAGTGGTAGATCGCTTGCCTAGCAAGGCCAAGGTCCTGAGTTCAATCCCCAGCACTCCACAAAAAAAAAAAAAAAAAAAGAAAAATCTAGAGTCCTATAACTTGCCCAGACTATTTCATTGTACCTTCAAAGAGGCATTCTTTGGCATTCAGATTAAAATACGTTATGTAGGAGCTCATGTGCAGTTCCTCAAACAAAACAATTAATAAGAGAACTAGCACATGTGTGCCTTAATTTTTGTCAATGTTTAAAGCACAGAAAAATAATTCTTGCCTTTTGAAACATTTACTTCTTTGGCAATTGAAATTCAAAGCATTTTTACATTATGCATCATTAAAAAAAAAGCTACAAGAGCATTCCCTTTTCAGGGTAGTCTAAGGCCATACCACCCTGAATGCACCTGATCTCATCTGATTTCAGAAGCTAAGCAGGGTCGGGCCTGGTTAGTACTTGAATGGGAGCCCTTTGTCAGTGCATATATGAAAAATAGAACAGAGATTATCATTATAGTAGCAAACCATGTTAAGCAGCACATTAAAAGAATTATGTATCATGACAAAGTAGTCTTTATTCCTGGAATACAAGGATGGTTCAACATATAAAGTCATTCATTATGATATACCACATTAAGAAAACAAAGGACAAAAAAACTGCATGATCATCTCAGCAGATGGAGAAAAAACAGTTGACGAGATTCAAAATCTTCATGCTGGGCGTGGTGGTACATGCCTGTAGTCCCAGTGCTCTGGGAGGCTGAGGCAGGAAGGTCACAGGATTGACCTCAACCTGGACAGTTTAGCAATTTAGCAAGACCCTGTCTCAAAGTAAACAAAACATAACAAAGCAAAACAAATAAAAGGGCTGGTGATGTAGCTCAGTATGAAGGCCCTGGGTTCAGTCCCTATTTTCAAAACAAACCCCAAAATCCTTTCATGATAAAAGTACTCAACAGCAAGAATAGAAGGAAATTACCTCCATCTATAAGGCCGTCTATGAAAAGCCCACAGCTAACATTATGTGCATGGGGAAAGACTGGAAGTTCAATTCCACTTACAGTAGCCTTGAAAAAATAAAACAAAATAACCCTAACCAAGGAAGTGAAATACTTTTACAATTAAAACTATGAAACGTTCCAGAAACAAGTTGAAGAAGACACAAATATAAATGGAAAGACATCCTGTGCTCAGGGATTGGAAGACTTAGTGTTAAGATGTCCGTAGTACCCAGAGTGATCTACACATTTAATGCAACCCTGTCAAAATGACAGTGTCATTTTTTTTGCAAGAACAGTTCCACTTCTACAAACTTTCACACAAATATTCATAGCAGCATTATTCATAATAGCCAAAATAGAAATAATCCAATTGTTCTTCATCTAGTGGATGGATAAGTAAAGTGTGCTACATCTCTATGGTGGAATATTATTTGAGAGTAAAAGAAATGAAGTGCTGATACATGCTACAACGTGATTGAACCTTGAAAACATTAGACCAAGTGAAAGATTCCAATCAAAAATACTACATAATGTGTGATTCTGTTTTTATCAGATGTCCAGAATAGGCAAATTCAGAGATAGAAAACAGATTAGTTGATGCCTAGAGCTGGGAGTGAGGATGGGATTGGGGAATGGAGAGTGATTGCTAATGGGTTCAGTGTTTGTTTGGGGGTGATGAATATGTTCTAATATTGATTATAGTGATGACCACACAACTCTGATTAGACTAAAAAACATTGACATATACTTTAAATGGGTGATTTCTGTGGTGTGTGGATTATATCTAACACTTAAAAGAAAACTTGCAATGGAGTCAGACTTCAAGAAGACCATCAAAAATACTTGTTTGGTATTTAAAGGAATTAAAGTAATTTTTTTGCAAGATTACCAGCTTGCATTCATCTCTTCATGGTGGAAAACAGCTTCTCGTATTTTCTCATAAAGATTGTGAAATTATTTCAGACATTGGCATTCTGAAAGTCAGGGATACTGCTGTTTTTTTATTTTATTTATTAGGGTTTCCATGCTTACAGAATTAGTTAGTTTGGGGGCTAGAACTAGAATGGGTGACCTCATCATTGCTGGTTCAACTGAGGGTACAAAGTGCTTATTTTTCTTGACTGTGGCATTTTGTATTGGAAGCAGGGCAAAGAGTCAGTTGGTTTTCTGCACTGGAAGGAATAAGGCATTTCTAGAAAAACAACTGAGATGTTATATAGTTCTATATAATATGTACTCTACAGTGCTCTAGTTGTATGCTAGAGTAATTGTTCATGTGTTCTCTGGAATGATTTTAAATTCTTGATTATAAAAATTTACAACCTCTATAGAAGTAGATACAAGGATATAATTAACACTGATATACTCATCACCCAGCTCTGATGATTATCAAGATTTTTCTGTATTTGTTCTTTGCTCCTTTTGCTTGTTTTCTTTGGTGAAAGATTATAAAGCAAGTCCTAGATATCATGTAATTTCCCCCAAACACCTCTGTGTGCATCGCTAAAAACAGTTTCTTAACCATGGTATCACACTGCATCAGCTAATTAGGTGTCTATGGTTGCACTCCAAAATATCTTTTTATAGTTAGTTCATTTGGATCAGAATGCAAACAAAGTCCAAACATTACTTTTTTGTTTTATGTCTCTTAAGTCTCTCTTAATCTAGAGAAGTTTACTCCCTTCTTCTTTTCTTCTCACTCATTGAGTTGTTGCAGAAATGGCTGTCTTATAAAATGTTTCCTATTCTGGATGTGTTTACTTCTTTGTGCATCATTTAACTTGTTTCTCCAAACCCCATTCTTCCATTAAGTGGATTTTAGCTCTGTAGCATGCATTTTCAACAGGGATGATATTGAAAATTTTATTCCCTTTCCTTCTCGATCTTGTATTTCTATTTCATATCCCTCCCCCGTTCTATGTTAATATAATCCTCCTTTGTCCTTGAAAGTATTTCACTGATCATGCTTCTCTGCAATAAAAATACGACTGATGTGGTAGATTGCTAGATGTTCCCCAGTACCCTTATCCTGTTTTTATCTAGTATTAAAACAGCTGCTAGAATTGGCCAGAATCACTTCTCATGTGAATTTCCTCACTTAGGGTTTCCCATAACATTCAGGTAGAGTATGTTTGAATGCCAAACTCACGTAAAGGAATGCCTAAGTTTACAGGTTGTTATGAGAGAGTTTTTTTCCCTCCCCGGAAGCCAGGCAAGGCAGATTTCTTTTTCTCTTTCTCTATTTCTCTCTCTCTCTCTCTCTCTCTCTCTCTCTCTCTCTTTCTTTCTTTCTTTCTTTTTTTCTTTCGTTTTGTGCTGGGGATTGAACTCAGGACCTTGTGCTTGTGCTTGTTAGGCAAGCACTCAGATTTCTTTTTAATTGATCCTTTCACTCAAGCTTAACATTTGAAGGGGCCTGACTGTACTCTGTGCAGTGCTCTAAATCCCCACTCCTCGCCTCACGTGGCCCTATGGCCTTCTTCCCTAGTGTTGCACTCTAGACCTCTTGGTTACTGATACAATGCTGGCATAAGCATCCTCTTGTTCAAGTTCACAGGCCGCTCCATATTTACTCCTTGGAAGATTCCCTTACTCTTTTGAAGGCTTGCCTTTAAATCTGAAAATGTTTGTTATTATTTTTTTAATATAACACTTCTAGCTAGGTGTTTTGAAGCCCATTTTCAGGTGGTCTGCTTTGAGATACTGCTATAGAAATCCCTACACTTTGTTTAACTGCCTTCATCCTCATGCCCTTCTCCACTCTGGAATCCTTGTTCCATGGCAGATAACATTCCCTGCTGCTGTCAAACTCTCTAGAATAGTTCTTTTACCTCTTTGCCTTACAGTAACTTGAAACTTCCCCCAGAGACACTGCCACTGAGACAGCCAGTTTGAAATTATTGTTTTCACATAATCCAGACTCCTTTAAGGAGCTCTACTTCCTTGGACTCATGCTATATAACTGTCCTCCTTTAAAACACAGTTCTATTGTTTTATATCCTCTCTAGACCCTCTCCTTTGTTTACTTTGGGTCTTGACATGGGAAACTTCAACATCCCTGGACAGTCTGGCCAACACCCTAAACCTCGTGCATATTTTGAACCCAGGAGCTATAAATTGTACTGCATTGTGGCCACCCCTCCCAAATCCATCCTTTTGTTCCTTGTCATCATCCAAACAAAAGTTCTATGTTTTAGAAATGTTTATCTCCAACACACAATTTATTGACCACAATCTGTTTGTCCTTCAACTTCCTCACAGCCTTACACCTGGCTGTTGTTCAGTTACTTAATCTTTTCACAATTTCTCCTGAGGTCCATTAATTCTCTTGCATTGTTATGTTTCTCTTGCTTTCCAGCATATTCGCCATGGTGCAGTATTCCACCCACATCTTTTCCAACTACCCCAGCTTCTTTGCTTCCTACAGCATTTACTGTGCGAAATATTTATCCAGGATTAATCTAACCCAGAACTTTCTCCATTTGTAAACTTAAAAATAAAGGTATTTGGATGCCTTCGGTGCACAGTCTACAGGCTCCCTGGGCCCTCAACACTATTTTGGAAATCCTAGTGCAACTACTGGATCAGTGAGTGCTTTCTTGGAAGCTGTGAGTCGAACATGGCAGAGCCACATAATGGGAGGAGACTATAGAAGAGCCGTTTACTGACCATGCCATTTATTTCAGCAAGAAAGAAATTTCAATTGTGTTTGAGCTCTCAAACTTTTGGAATTTGTTTGTTAAAATAGCTACCATTGCTTCAGCTAATACAATGAGTTACCATTTTTAAATTTAAATTTTTATCAGGAATAAGAGAAAATTCTATGTAGAAAAAATAATGTAAAATTTAATCCTTGTGTTTTAAAATGCATTATCATCAACATTATTATTATTTTTTGTTAGTTTTTTGAGACAGGGTCTTGCTATGTACTTCAGGCTGGTTTTCAACTCACTGTAGCCCAGGCTGGCCTTGAACTCACAGAGATCCTCCTGCCTCAGCCTCCCAAGTGCTAGGATTACAGGCTTGTGCCACCACCCCTGGCCCTTATTAATGATGCAATTAAAAATAGCACACCCCTGAATAGACATTTATCCAAAGGAGTTAGACAGATGATCAGTGAGTACATAAAAAACATTTGCTATTATTGGTCATTAGGGACATGCAAATCAGAGCCACAGTGAGATAATACTTCATACCCATTAATAAAGCTGTAAGAAGAAACCAAACAAATCAGAAAATAACATCGTTGACAAAGATGTGGAGAAATAGGAACCTTCATTAATTTCTTGTGGGGATATAAAATGGGAAAGTTTATTAATTCCTCAAAAAGGTAAGCACAGAATAGCCACAAGATCCAGCAATCTCATTTCTAGGGAGTTCCATGGGGTTCTATTTTGAGCCCCATGTTCAAAATAACTGAAAGCAGGTGTCCAAAAACTTGTACATGAATGTTCGTAGAAACAAAGATAGACAAAAGGTAGATGCAACTCAAATGTCCTTTAATAGATGAATGGATAAACAAATTGTGGAATACACAAATCATAGAATATTATTCAACCCTAAAAAGGAATGAAGTACTATGATTTGTGTATTGCTTGTGTTCTAAGTAAAAGAAGCCAGAGGCCACATGTTGTATAGCTTCTTCTTTCTGGAATATCCAGAATAGGAATATCCACAGAGACACGAAGGCAGCTAATGTTTACCAGGGACTTGGTTGGGGAGGGAGGAGGTAGTTATTACTTAATGAGTACAGAATATTCTTCTGAGACGATGAAGAAGTCTTGAAAGTAGAAAAAAGTGGTTGTACAATATTGTGAGGGCACTAAATGGTGTTGAATTTTACATTTTAAAGTAGTTAACTTTATGTTATATGAATTTGGCTTCAACTAAAAAAAAAAAGAAAACAACAATGAAATCCAAAGCTAATTAATTAATTAAATGGAACCACTTGTAACCCTCATGCACAGAGGTGACTTCTATTTCTGTTTTTTTTTTTGTTTGTTTTGTTTTGTTTTTTTTTTGCTGTGGTGGATTTCTTTTCAGACTTTTTATATATGGACTTAAAAAAAGAAGTGGGATTATGGTGCATCCACTGATTTGTAAGAGGTTATTTCATTTAATAGAATTATGCATCTTCAGGGTAACAAAAATAGCACACAATGGTGAGGGAAATTGTACGTAAGCATCTGCACTGTGGTTTTGTACTACAGCTTAGCAAGACATTATTGTCTGAGGAAATGTGGGCAGGGGTCTATTGGATTTCTCTGTATTATGCTTCATAATTGCTAATTATAATTATTTAAAGATTTTTAATTATAAAAATATGACACTGAACAATGTCAGTTTCATTAAAAGCAAAAAAATGTAACTTACATAGCTTACATAAAAAAACCGGTATTTACCCAGTTTTCTAAATTTAGTATTTTAGATAAGTAATATATTCACAATTCCACAAAACAGGTGTAGGGAATCATGTGGTAGATGTCCCTTCTCTGGTGTTCCTCACATTGCTGGTCCTACCTGTCTTAGCTCCCAGAGGGCTCACTCCTCCAGAGTTGCTCTATGAATACACAAGTGACTTTGAATATAGATTACATTCTCTCCTTTATGCAAAAGATTGTATTTTCTCTCAGTTTAACGGTCTGCTTTTTCTTTAACAATGCACATTGGAGAATTGAAGAGCTTTCCATATTTGCACACAGAGAAATCTGTCTCTGTCACTGTGTCTCTTTCTCTCACTACACAGTACTCTGTAGTATAGTTTATACCTTATTTTGCTCATAAATTTTCCTCATCACTAAAGAATTGGTTAATAAGCAAACTATGGTATATTTTGTTTTGTAGCCTTGGAGAACATCAGGAGAGAAGCCCAGGGGCAGAGTAGCTTGCTGTGAGAAGCTGCGGCAGCAGATGTGGAGGCATCCTGGCTGGGGTCTGTCTGGGGGTGAAGGGCTGGCACCCACTGGGTGGAGAAAGTGCGTGAGCCTTCCTCAGTGCTAGTGCAGACGGGGCTGCTGCTGGGGGAATGCATAGCATTCTAGAAGCATTCTTCAAGGAGCAGTGAGAATAACATGAATGCTCAGCCCCAGCCTACTACTTCTCCCTCAGGTCTTCACTCCACCCCTCTGCTATTCATTTCCAGTGTTTCTCCATCAACTGCTGCCTGCTATTTAAGAATCACTGAATCCCAGAGGTTCCTGTTAGCTCAGTCCTGCCTTTCTGAGGCCCTCTGCTGCATGCTTAGTAATTATGAGTTGATGGCTCCAACTCTTGTTGAGACTTGTCTTCTGAATTTCAGACTTGAATATCCAATTGCCTTCTTCCCATTTCCACTTGGAGGTCTCAAAAGCACTAGCATTTCTCACTCATAGCATATCTCAATCCAGTGTTGTTTCAGTGAGTACTCTCTGTCTCTAGGAGTGGCCTTTCTATCTAATTGTGTAAGTTAGAAACCTAAGAGTCATCTTCACTAGCTCCTTCTACCTTCCTCCATGCTCAGTCTTTCCTAATCTTCACTGTTCACCCTTATCCAAGTTCTTTCTACTGGCTGCCACAATTTCTTAACTGGTCTAGCTACATCTGTTTCGGCCATTTGCCAAAGTGATCTTTAAAAGAACTTCAAATCTGATTTTTTTCACCTGTTTGATCCCTTTATTAACTTCCCATTGCTTTTAAAACTGAGCGAAATCCCTACCATGGCCTGCAGGGCCCTGGCTGATTTCCTCCCTTCTCATCTTGTGCCATGCACCTGCTAGCTCCTGGAGCTTCCTACTGGAAGGCCATGCTTCCTCCTGCCACAGGCCTTTTGCTTACACACTTCTATGTCTAAATCATTAAATCCTTTTTGCCCTTCAGAGCAGAAGTCAGGGAAGACTTTTGCTGCCTTCTGCTTTGGTCAGCATCCTTGCTTTTATCTCATTTTGTTTTATACATATTCCTCTGAGTGGCTGCAGCACTTCATTGATGTCTACCTTCTTCACTAAACTGTAGGCTTGCTGTGCCCAGGGACTACTGTTTTTGTTAATCATTGTCACCCAGCAATGAATTTTGAACAGATGAATGACTGCTGAAGCCATGACAATAGTGAGGGTGCCTCTTTACTGTGCTTAGGCACTACCGTCCCCCTGGAGACCACAGACCCCAGTCCTCTCTTGCTTCCTGGGGATGTTGTGGAGGAAGGAGACGCCGCCAGCACAGAGCTCACGCTCCGGAGGCAGACAGGCAGGGCCTGTATCGGCACTGCCATTTACCAACTACAGTTCTTTGGCAAGTCCCTTTACTTCTTCAAACCTCAGCTTTCTGGTCTCTAAAAGAGGATTACTGCTTACCTCTTAAGAGATATTTTTGGTTGTTTTCATCACATTTCATACATTTATTACATTTACTTTTTCTCAAAAATATAATCTTATACACTGTCCATTGTCAGCTTTTCTAACTGTCTCCACAGTAGCCCTTTTCAACACTTTTTTTTAAAATCTAGGATTCAAAGTTTACCCATTGCACTTAGATGCGTTTCTGTCCTTTAAGTTAAGAAAATTCACATGACTTTAAGAATATTTTTCTCTTTTATGATGTCGACAGTTTTGAAGAATCCAGGGCAGTCTTTTGGTGTAGTGCCCTATGTTCTATATTGGAACATTGCCTCTTGATTACATTCAGTCTAAACATTATTAACAAGAAGACATCAGTGACAACCTACACTTCCCAGCACATTCCACCAGGAGGCATACAATACTAGTTTCATGATTGGGGTTGCCGATTCAATCACTAGGTTAAGGTAGAGTCACATTTCAGAACCGTGGTGGGAGGGTTAAATGAAGGAAAGTACCCATGTAGTATGGTCCATAAACCTTATTTCTTACCCATTCTCTGTCAGTATTGGCTTTGGGGAAGATGCATAACATTCCTGACTCTTGGTGGAACTAGTAGATATCACTGACTAGAGAATACTTTTTAAAACTTTCTTATGGAAACTTTCAAGCATGCTGAAAAGTAGGAAGAATAGTGTAATCAAGTCAGTGCATTAATTACCCAGTTCCAAAGAGTATCAGCCTGTTAGTGGTCTTCCTCATACCCCTTTTGCGGTACTAGGGATTGAACCTAGGGCATTTGTCCTGAGCTGCATACCCAGCCCTTTAAAACATTTTTTTTTTAAATTTTGAGACAGTCTTGCTAAGTTGCTCATTTGTCCAGGCTGGGCTCAAACTTGGAATTCTCCTGCCTCAGCTTCCCAAAGTGCAGGGATTATAGGTTTGTGCCACATGCCAAGCTCTCCTGGTATATTTTGAAGCAAACCTAGGATTTAATACAATTTCACCCATAAATATTTTTGTGCATCAACAGGGTTGTAAAAATTATTTTTATAACCCAACTGTAATGCAATTTTAATACCTACCAAAATAATGTCTTTTATACATTTTTATTTTTATTAGTACATGCTTCAATACATTCCTAGTGGGGAGTTGGTACATGTACATATCACACTTTCATCCTTTATACTTCCACTTCCCCTCTCTTTCCTTCCCATCCCTCCTCCTCTAGATCCCCTTCCCATCTGCAAAAGGTCTATATCCCTGATTCCTATTATTTATCTTTTACTTTGTTCCTTAAATTATTTATACTTTGGGTTTTTCATACAAGAAAAAGTGTGGTATTTAACTTTCTGTGTCTGATTTATTTCACTAATCCTTATGGTCTCAAGGTGCATCCATTTTCCTACAAATGACTCAAATCCTTTTTTATAGCACAGTATTGCTCCATTGCATATAAATATCACATTTTCTTTATCTATTCATCTGTTGATGGACATACAAGCCACTTCCAAGGTAGCTATTCTGAGTCATGTGCTGCTATGAACATGGGTGTCCATGAATACTGTAATCCGATGTCTTTATCTCTTTCAGAAAGATAGCCTGAAGGGGAATAGCCAGGTTGAATGGAATTTCTATTTTTATTTTTTGGGAAATCTCCATACTGAGTTCCACAGTGGTTATACTAGTTTACTTCTCACCAACAACATAGAAGGGTTCCTTTTCCCTGACAGCCTCGCCAGCATTTGTTGTTTTTTGGTTTCTTTTTTTGGGAGGGGGTGCTGGGGATCAAACTCAGGGCTTTGCACTTGCTAGGCAAGCATTCTACCACTGAGCTAAATCCCCAACCCTATGTGTTTTGATCTCTTGATAATGGCCATTCTTTCTGGAGTAAGATGGAATCTCAGTGTTGTTTTGATTGTATTTCTGTAATGGTCAAAGATCCTGATCATTTTTTCATATACTTATTAACCATTTGTACTTCTTCTAAGAAGTGTCTATTCATTTATTTGAAGTACAATAGTTACTTATAATCCTTTGGTTTTCTGTGGTGTCTGTTTTGATTTTGTCTTTTTCATTTCTAATTGCATTAATATGGGTATTTTCTTTCCTTTTTTGGTAAGTTTGACTAAACATTTGTATATTTTGTTTATTCTTTTGAAGAACCAGCTCTTTGATTCATTGACTTTTTGTAAATTTTTTGTCTCAGTTTCATTAGTTTCAGCTTTGATCTTTGTAATTGCCTTCATTATACTAGTTTTGGATTTGGATTGTTCTTGTTTTTCTAGAACCTCGAAGGGCATCATTAGATCATTTATTTGGGCTCATTCTGTTTTTCTAATGTAAGGATTCACAGCCATAAACTTCCTCTTAAAACTGCTTTCATGGTGTCCCATAAGTTCTGCTATGTTGTGTTGACATTATCATTTAATTATAGGAACTGTTTTAATTTCTTCCTTGATTTCTTCTGTTGACTCATTGATTATTCAGGAGTGTCTTTTTTCATTTTAATGTACTTGCATAATATGGTTTCTTTTGTCATTGATGTCTAGTTTCATTGCACTGTGATCTGATAATATGCATGGGATTACTTCAGTTCTTCTGTACTTATTTAAGCAAACTTTATTGTCTCATATGTGTATATTTTGGAGAAAGTTCTGTGTGCTCCTGAGGAGAATGTTTATTCTGTTTTTGTTGGGTAGAATACTCTGTAGCTACCTGTTAAATCCGTGTTCAAAGGTGTGGTTCAACTCTGGTATTTCTTTTCTGATTTTTTGTCTAGTTCATCTATTTATGATTATGGGGGTATTGACATCTCTCTCTCTATAATTGTATTGATGTTTATCTGATCTTTTATGTCAAGTAGTACTTGTTTTATAAGTTTGGATGTGCCCATATTCAGTGCATATATATTTATAATTGTTATCTCTTCCTATTGAAATGTTACCTTTACATTATGTAGTGACCAAACTTTGTCTCTTCTCATCAGTTTTAGCTTGATGTCTGCTTTATTTGAAAATAGTATAGCTACTTTTTCTTGCTATTGGGCTCCTGTTGCATATTGTTTTCTGTCCTTTGATTTTTTAAATCTACGAGCTTTGTGTGTTAGAAGTATCTCTTGTATGCAGCATATCATTGGGTTTTGTATTTTGATCCAATCTGCCAATCTGTTTCTTTTTATTGGGAGTTGAGACCATTTACCTTAAAAGTTATTACTGAAAAGTATTTAGTGATTCCTGTCATTACATTATTTTCTCTTGCTGATTCCTTTTTTTTTTTTTCTTGCTGATTCCTTCATTTTTCTCTTTTGCTTACGAGTTCATCCTGTTTGATGTGTTCACTCTACTAGACTCTTTGATGGCGTTGGCTTCATTGTCTCAGTCTTGGATATCCTTGAGGTTTTTTTTTTTTTTTTGTAGTGCTGATTTGGTGGGCATGAATTTCTTCTTTGGTATGGAAAGTCATTATTTCTCTATCAATTTTGAAAGGTAGCTTTGTAGGATATATTAATCTGAGTTGAAAGTTGTTTTGTTTTAGAGCTTGAAAAATTTTACTCCAAGCTCTCTGGGCCTTTAAATTTTGTGTTGAGAAATCTGCTGCAATTCTAATAGGCTTACCTTTATAAGTGATTCATTGCTTTTCTCTAACAGTGTTTAAAATCCTCTCCTCATGTTAGACTTCTGGAATTTTAACTATGATGTGTCATGGAGTGGTTTTTCTCTGATTGTGGCTACATGGGATTCTATGTGCCTCATTTGCCCATACATTGAATTCTTCCCTAAAGAAGGAAATTTTATGCTATGATATTTTAAAATAGGTTTTATGCCATTTTCTAATTTTTCTTTTAACTCTGATTATTCTTAGGTTAATCTTAAGTTATTAGGAGCTGTTAGATCCATTTTCTATGATCTCTTGCTGTTTTTAAGTTCATTCTGTGTATATGGTCTCTTGCATCAACCCTATCTTTTTGTTCAGATACTCTATCCTAACACCAGTCCCTTTTACTGCCTTTACTTTAGATCATTTTTTTTAACATCCTGTAATTCTGTTTGGTCCTTCTTCATGGACTTTAATTATTTGCTAAACTGGTCATTCATATTTTGTATCATTTTGGTTAGCTCATCTAACTTTTATTTGTGTCTTTTTTTTTTTTTTTTTTGGTGGTGGGGATTGAACTCGGGGCCTCGTGCTTGTGAGGCAAGCACTCTAACCACTGAGCTAAATCCCCAGCCCCTATTTGTGTCTTTTTAAAGCTTGCTAATCATTTTAGCAATTAAGTTTATTTTCTCTTTAGTTGCATCATCTTTGAGGTCACCAAACACCTTATTGATTTTTTGTTTGTTTGTTTGTTTCTTCCTTTAACCGTTCATAGATTTGAGCCATTTGGTTTTTTAAATTTCGTCTCTACCAGTGCCCCATGGGTCAGCTTTGGGGGAGTTGGGAGTTTTTGAGGCATTTTATTGTCCCGTTTTCTTTCTCTCTTCCTTCCGGTACTGGGGATCGAACTCAAGGCCTTGCACTTGCAAGGCAAGTGCTCTCCCACTGAACTAAATCCCCAATCCCTCTTGCCTGGTTTTTCTTGTGTTTCTGTTGGTTTTTGTGCTGAGAGTTGAGGACCAATTAGAATGGGAGGACTCTGTTGCTAGTATGGAGATGTCTTTACTTGGTGTCAGCTTCCCAGTGATGTAATCTTGGCTTTGGTTACATTTTGTTATTTATCGGTTTCTTCAGCCTACTCAGTTTAAAAGGATCAGACCTGATTGCTGTGTTGTAAGAAATGAATCCTTATTGGTTACATCAGCATCAGTAGATCCAACCATAAATCAGTCACTCCCATTAAAACTTGTTTTAGCAGTTTCACTCTTTTATCAGTGATCTATAAAGGCTATTATATACTACTACTGACAGTAGGCTGGGATATGGTGGGTGAAGGAAGGAAAAAGGAAAAGAGGAGGGAAGAGAGTAGATCAGAAAGAAAAAGAGAAAAGAGAAATAACAACAAATACAAGAAAGAGAGGAGATCAAAATCCCTTGATATTTTTATAGCTGGAGTACAGGGATGGTGGAGAGGAGGTCTGAAAGAATAAGTTGGGAGCAGAAGAAAGGACAGAGAGGGAGGGAAGTGTAATGAGATATTTACAGAAGCTGTGAGAGTATCAGACCTGTTTATATGCTGATAGTTAGCTTGCGCTCGCATCTTCTATACACAATTTTGGTGAAGTTTACTCTAAGTTCCCCATGAAAGGTACTACATAAATTAAAGCACTAGTTAATTCGTATTCTTCTTTGCACATATACAGACACCTCCCAAATATATACTTGATGAAAGGAGGAAAGAAAAAGAGGGAAGATAAAGTAATAAGAAGGAAGGGAGAAGAAAAAAGAGAGAGGAAAAAAGAAAAAAAAAAAGAGCAACAACCAGTAAAACCCCCAGAGTGTATAGTCTCTAATGCTGGTGCTTTTACTCAGAGTGTGAAAATTTGATCATGCATACTATCTTTCTAAAGAGCTGGGACTGCTTGTTGTTTTAGCAGTAGTATCCTTAATCTTCCTCAGTTTCATGTTAAGTTTCTGCCATTAGTATGACTTATCGGTAGTGTACCCAGCTGTTATATTCCAGTAATTGCTACCCGATTGCTGTATTGTTTTTGACAATCTCTAGGGTGTACAAGGGCTGATCAAAATGTGTTTAAATAAAAAAATTATTACAATAAAAGACACATTGCCATTAATCTCCCTTAAAGTATTCCTCTTCTCTTTAAACACATATATACCATTGTTCTTGCCACTTTATGAAGCAGTTCTGAAAGTCCTCTTTTGTAAGTATCTTTATGAGCTGTAATAAAAAATATGATAAATGCTTCTGCCAGGGCCATCCAGCGGAAGTGCAGGCTCATAAAAACATTATGGCATGTCTTCATTCACATTATTCACTGGATACAGTACTGTGCAACTTCTGGCTTTCCCCCTAAATCAAAATGATCATGAAAGGTAAACATTTTGAATTGATTCAGAACCTTGAGCCATCCATGACAGCATAACTAAAGACACTCATGAAAAAAGGCTTCCAGAGCTGTTTTAGAAAATGGCAAGAATGATGGGCTAAGTGTATTCAGAGCAAGGGGGATTATTTTGAGGGGGAGTAAAGGCAATGTGTCTTTTCTTGTAATACATTTATTTTTAATTTAAACATACGTATATTTTGATCAGACCTTGTAAATTGCTCCACATCTGATCCAAGTAGTCAGGCCCCTCTGCCAGGGCCAGTGTTAAAGCTTGCCTTGAGTCCAGGAGGGTTGTTCTTAACTGTCTCTTTCCATGGTCCTCTATTTTAAACTTTGAGCTGACCTACCATTTTATTTCTTACAACAAGTTTAATGGAGCAAGGAGCCTCCTAATTGCTTTAGGCAGGAACTTCCCCATATTTTCTTTTGATAAGTTTAGTCCTCTTGGAAAGCGCTCTTGAGCTGTCTGTTCTTAAAGCCACCACCTTTCCTTGGACAGAATCTCTGTGCCACTGCACCAGAGTCAGGGGCAGGCCAAGAATGTGGTCCTGTTCTTCTGAAGTACACATCTGCCTTTATCCAGAGGCAGGCACTACATGTGCATAGTAGCCCCTATTCTTTTCAGTTTGCTCCTCCTGGCATGGGATCTAGGAGCGAGCTGGGGTGGAGGTATTTGGGACCCTGCATCCCCAGCCTTCTGTGCCTAAGTAGAGCTTCGAACCTACGAGAGGGGACTGGGTTTTGGAAGGTAGTCCTAGTCCAGTTTCTTGCCTAGAAAAAAATTTCTGCAGTGCAGAGCTGAGTGTGGTTGTGAGAGACGCTGGCCTCCTGCTCCTTCTGGCGTGAGACCCTAGTGCTGGCCAAGGAGCTGGAGGGAGGGAGCCTTGGAGCCTTGTCTTCTTGGAGACCCTACTCCTGGCCAGGAGCTGGAGGGAGGGAGCCTTGTCTTGGCTCTGTCACATTTGATTAGTGGCGGGCTGAGGGAGAGAGAGGATCAGGTAATGACTCAGACTCCACAGACTCTTGCTGTTCTTATCAGGATTTACTAAATTTTCTTGAATAAATGTTTCTCTATTCGTTGTATGCTTTTGGAACAATATCCAGAGACTTTAAATGGATGTTTTCATAATTTCTACTCTTTAAATATTTGTTTCGGTGCAAAGAGTGTCCAAGGAGTTCCCTATTTTGACATTCCAGAAGTGGGGTCAACCTGGAGATTTTTATTTCTCTCATGATTTAAGTGTGAAAAACTTTAACAGCAAGGCTGAAAGAGTTTCGCAGTGAATATGTATATTCTCACTGTGCTTCTACCATTTGCATTTTGTTATAGTTCTTTCACCATACATCTATCCTTCTATCTCCCTACCCACTCTTCAGTGTGATGTATCTTTTTATGAATTGCACAGTATGTTGCAGATATCTGTAACTTCTCCGAAGTATTTCAGCATACGTATCATTAACTAAAACTCAATATGTGTTTGTAGTTCGTTTTCTCTTTGGGCAAACTTTGCATACAGTAAAGTATACAAATCTTAAGTGTACAATCACCTAGTTTTGACAAATTCATGTACCTTTGTAACCTAAACCCTCACCAGGATGTGAGACATTTCTGTCACCCATAAATTTCTCTCATTTGCCCCTGGCCCATCCCAGAGGAAACCATTGTTCTGATTTTCTTCAGCCATTTGCAGGTATTACTCTCTCCTATTCTAGGACTATGGATAAAGATAATTATACAATATGGACACTTCTGTGTAATACTTCTTTTGCATAGCCTTATGCTTTTGAAAGGCATCTGTGTAGGTGCACATATCCTTCCTTTTTATTGGTGAATATGATGTGACATAAATTAAATAACTTATTCATTCCCCAACATACGGTCCTGTAGATTATTCTACTGGAGGATTCTAGGTGGAAAATTGATATAATTTAATTTATTCTTTAGATTGCTCGTTCTGGATTGTAAAACGGAAGGTGAACTATAGAGGGAATGGGACAAGAAGATTCAAAAGCCCACTTAGGAAGCTCTGGTACCAGTTCAGGTGAGCTTTGAAGTTGGTTTGCATGAACCTTGTACTAGGAGAGATGATGAAAGGTAGTCTGATTCAATGTGTATTTTGTAAGGTGAGTTGGCAGGATTTGCTGATGAATAAAGCTGTGAAAGGTGAAAATAACTCTATTCTTTTTTGTTTGTTTTGTTTTCGAGGCAGGAGTAGTTCAGACTTGAACTCACTGTGTTGCTCAGTCTGGCCTAAAGCTCATGGCAATCCTGCCTCAGCCTCCCAGGGGCTGGGATGGTAGGCATGTGCCACCCTGCCTGACAATAACTCTATTCTTCAAAGTTGTTCTTTCAACCATAACTTGCTGTTATGGGAGTGGAGAGGAATAAAATCCAGGCAAGACACTTTCTGTTTGGAGATTTGACCAAAAACCAGACCATAAAGCAATAAATCACCAAATATTTGCTAAACGCTCGTAGGGAGCAGTTCAGAAAACCAGCATAACTTGCAGGCTCTCTGGCCACAACAAAATTACTATTAAAAAGAAAAATCAATTTAAATTTTTGAATCTCTACTTCAACACCACCATGGGACCACTTGACCCAGCACTTCCAAGCTGTTGGCTTTAAGGTCCAATTTCCTTTATTTCTCTCGAACAGGAAGCTTTTAAGTGTTGGCATTTTCTTATCTGAACTCTCAAACATGCCACTGTTTCTCAAAATGGAAGGTTCTGTGATTGTTTAAATGTATCCCCCCAAAATATTATATACAGAATGAGCCTAACCCATAAAGTGCAGATGAGATCAAGATTTTCATTCATTGAATAACTACTTATAAAATGCCTCCTATGTGCCAGGAACTATGGTAGGCATAGGTTGTACCAGAGTGAATAAGTCAGGCCCTTTCCTCAAAGAGCTCACTCAAAGAACATGCAAGTTGGATGATTTTACTGTAATGTGATAAATGTTATGATAATAGAACATTCATAGCTGTGGCATTCAATGGGGGGAGGGGGTTGCCAAGCCAGAAAAAACTTCCAGAGATGTTTTAGTTGAGACCTGAAGGGATTAAAGAAACAAAAAGCCAAAGAGGTGGGACAGAGTAGGGTATGCCAGATGAGAAGCATAGCATGATCTAAAACCCAGAGAAAAATGTTTTTGTGGTATATTGGTAAAACTACAGATTTGAGATGGGCAGAAAGTAAAGCCTATGAGTGAGTGATAAGAGTGGGGCAAACGGACCAGATCCTGAGGCTTTCTAACTCCAGAAAGATGCTCAGACTTTCTGAATTTTCAATACAGTATAGATACTGGATTACACTGGGCAGCTTGGAGGCAGGAAGATCGGTCAGTGCTTCAGAGAAGAGATGATGGTGACATGAATTTCAAGGGAGGAAGGCCTTGGGGAAAAAGAAAAGCAGATGAATTGAACGAATGCTAACCAGATAGAACAGACAGTTGGTGAATGATTGGTGGAAGAAGTTAAGGACAAAATCCAGGTTTGTAGTTTGGCAACAAGTTGAGAGATAAGAAAGAGACCCAGGAAAGGTGAAGGGTAGCCTGGAGTAGAGGAGAAGAAAATCATGAAAGCAATTTGGACATTGAGTCTGAGGCTCTTTTGAGATGTTCAAAGTATGTCAAAGCAGTGATTGCATATATAGGTCTGGAGCTCAGAGGTCTCTGGGCTATACATGAATCAGCCATCTCCATGTAAGTGATGTTTAACATTGCAGGCATAGATGAGATGGTCTAGAAAGAAATTATATGGTGAAAAAAGAAAAGGACCTATGCCTGAGCTTTTAAACAATTTAAAAAATTTTTTATTAGTATTTTCAGTACACGAAATTTACGTTCATCTAAGGGAGTAGATATGTGTACATAATACATCTTGATTATTTTTTAATCCCTGTCCCCTTCCACCCACCTGCCTCCCTGTCTCTAAGTCTCCTTTCTCTATTTTCATCATTATTATGATTTTTAGTTCTCATGTTTACGACATATGAAGTTTATATTCATTGTGGGTATTTGATACATGTACGTTACACATCTGATATCTTTTTACTTCCTCTCCTCCCTTCCCCTCACCTTCTGTCTCCTGGACCCTTCCCATATGCAGAAGATCTATCTCCTTGTGTCCTTATATCAGATCTTTATTTTGCTCCTTATTCGTACTTTGCCTTACTCAAATGAGAGATACCACATGGTATTAAACTTGTGTGTCTTATTTATTTCACTTAACATCATATTTTCCAGGTGTATCCATTTTCCTACAAAAGTCTTGAATTTATCCTTCTTTATAGCTGATTAGTATTCCATTATGTATAGATACCACATTTTCTTTATCCATTTGTCCACTGATGGGCATACAGGCTGCTTCCAGGATCTAGCTATCATGAATTGTGCTCCTATTAACATGGGTACATGTGTATTGCTGTAATATGAGGTCTTTAGCTCTTTTGGGAAGATACCTGGAAGGGGAATAGCTGGGTTAAATGGAATGTCTAATTTTAGTTCTTTGAGAAATCTCCATATTGATTTCCTTAGTGGTTGTACTAGTTTACATTCCTACCAACAATGCAGGATGATTCCTTTTTCACCACAGCCATGCTAACATTTGTTAATTTTTGATTTCTTGATGCCTGAGCTTTGAGAGACTCCAATATATAGGAGCTAGGAAGATGAGAATATTACACAAAAACCTGAGAAGTGGCCAGAGAAGTGGGAGGAGAATCAGGCCCCAGTGTTTGAAGGAGGAAGTGGTCAATAATGACCATTGTTGTTGAGAATTCAGGAGAAATGAAAATTGAAAAATGTCCATTGGAGTGAATGAGCAACATGGAATTAAATTTTTGTTGTTAGCTGGAAGTGGTTAAGTGAAAAGAAGGACATGAAATCCAATCCAGATTGAGGTGGGTTGAAGAGGAAATAGAAGTTGAGAAAATAAAACAAATAAATATAGACAACACTTTAGAGCAGTTTGACTGTGAAGGCGAGGAGAGAAAGGCTAGAGGTTGGATTACGGATATGGGAACAAGGGAGAGTTTTTCAAGAAGGGAGATAACTAAAAGCAAAGAGAAGGACCTATTCGCAAACAAGTTTAGATTGACCAGTTCTTGAGAAGCTGGGTGGGAGGGACAGGCCTCAAACAGGAGGGAGACCAACATGTACATTGTAGCGCAACAGAAGAAGCAAGCAGGGGGAAGAGGAGTGCAGGTGCTTGGCATTGATTGGGGTGCTGAGTTCATTATCCAATACATTTTCCTTTCTCTGGGAAAGAGAGGAAGGTATGTTGTCAGTCAGAAGATGACTGTAGGGAAGGGGACGGGATTGTAGGCTAGTATCAAGGTGATCATAAATTAAAGTAGATGATCATAAATTCAGCATGAACTAAGCTACCCTTGTGTGTGATTTTCTTCATCAGCACTTGCTTGCTGGGACTCGGGAATAGGCAAGGAGAAAGCAGGGTGTTAGGTCCATCTATGGTTGTGACCGCTGAAAGCAATTTAACACCTCCCAACCTGGGCTTCACACAGTACTCTCCTGACAGACATTAATAGGTATATTGAGAAAAACAAAAAACAAAGCCAAACTAAAATATCTCCCCTGGTCAAAGAAATTTGGAGAACCTATATCCTCTACCGCCTTCTTCTTTTGCATATGAGCATACTTGAGTTTCTTAGGGCCTTACTGGTACATAGAAAGCTCAATTAAATTTAATATAATCTATTTTTTCAAGCTATTTATGTCCGGTATCCTAAGTTGTAATTTGGTTAATGATGAATTAAATCGTCAAGTTCCGTCTCTGTAGATTAGCCCTCTGTAAAAGAACAGAAACCTTTATTCCTTCTCATTCAACCTGTGTACATTCTCTACAGTTAACGATTTAAATCCACATTAATTTAGGGTGGAGCAGTACTAACTCTCTAAAGTGTGCCTTTTTTTAAAATGAATGTTAGCTCCATGTACCTATTGCACTTATCAATTCCTGCCATAAACTAAAAAGCAAACAGTAAACTAGCTTCCTTGTGGCACTTGGAGGACTGTAAGAAGTCAACTTGAACGCTGGCCAGGAAAGAAGGGCCAACAGCCATACTAAATGGTGAGGATTAGGGTTGGTGGGGCCAGGGCTGGGGCCGGGGCCAGGGCCAGGGCCAGGGGAGGGTGACGGTCAGTGTTACCTTTTTGTTTTTTGTTTACTATTGCTAATAAGCAACATTTTCATAAGTCTTTACAGTTTAAAAATTGCTCTTGAATGTGAGTTTCCTTAATCACATTTAATTATTCTTGAACAAGAAATAGAATTGAGGGATGACCAATGAAAAGACATATGGAGGGAAAAAGAGGGGCTGAGAAGGGAGCTGAAAAGTATTAGGGACAGTGGCATGAGCCATGTATTCACCCCTGCCAAAGAATGAAAACTGATTTCAGGAGGGCAAAAAAACCTAAATACCTCCAAAGGACTATAGTACATAAACAGATGGAAAAATTTATTTGTGCTATTAAAATTTCCTGATGGGTGATGCCTAGGGGAAAAAAAAGTCTAAAAAGACTGTCTGAGAGTACTAGAAGTGGAGAGGGAATAATGAAAAAAAGCTGGAAAAACATGGTCTGAATCCTGGTGCCTAGAGAGCTTTTTGACATCCAGTCTTCCTTTGTTCTCAGACATGTGAGATGTTTGTCTTGCACACCTGCTTTTGGCTTCATTGGTGCTGTACTGCCTTTTACCTGAGGCACTAATTGATCACATTTTGTCCTTTTAAGCCCTTTCTTCTTCTGACCACAGCTGCCTGAATTAGAGTGGATGTGAGCCACAACCGGTCAGGGCACAGGGTGCCCAGTGAGTGACTGGTCCCAGAAAACCTCACAGCCTTTATGTCCTTGCTTTTTATTTCTATATTTCCTGCTCTGCCACTCTCCTTTTGAGATGGCTGCCACAAGTTTGGGCACCAAATACCCTCGGTCATGTCATCTCTTCAGTCAGACATTTGGGCTGGTGGCACATCCAACTGAATGAGATGGAAGATGTTATGGTTTGGATCAAAAATATCCCCTAAGAAGTGGGGCTTTTGGAAGGTGTCTGGATAATATAGAACAGGATTTCCTAACCTTTGCGCTATTATTCGGGACCAGATAATGATTGTAGGAAACTGCTCTGTATATTTTAAGACATTTAGCAGTATCCCAGGCCCCTCCCCATTAGATGCCAGTAGCAGGCCACCCCTTTTGTGACAATAACAAATGTGTCCAGATAAAATATGTACAATTATTATGTGCCAATTAAAAATAAAATACTAAGAAAAAGTTTGCAGACATTGCCAGATACCCCCTGGGAGGGCACAATTGCTTCTGGTTGAGAGCCAATGATGTAGAGAACCCAGAGGATCAGGAAGTACTGTATCAATTTTTTTATCATTTCAATATGATCAGAAATGCCATAAAGAGTTTGAGATCTGCTTGTAAGTATGGCCTCAACAAGGATAAGTATTGTCAGCAGTGGCAAGAGACAGCATTGTTACCATGGTCCTCACAGCTAGCACTCGTTGAGTGCTTGCTAGACATTCCACACATGAACTCTTTGGGCTTCCCAGCAGCTCCAAGGAAGCAGCGCTGTGATTGTTCTACCCACTCTGCACGCGAGGAACTGAGACACGGAGGTGCTGAGGGACCTGCCGAGGGACCTACCTAGCTCGTGGCAGAGTCATCCAGGCAGCGCAGTCAGGTCCTACCATCCTTCCTGTAATGTCTGTACTTCATCATCCTTCATCATCCTCAGTAGAGTACTGAGCACAGAGCAGCTTCTCATTAAATCTGTATTGTCCCTATTGATATTGGTGTTCCCTGGGGGCACTCAGCTGCATGAGAGGGCTCTTCATGGCCTGGCCTCCTGCTTCAGGAGGCTTGCTGCTCAAGAATCCCTCCCTCAGTGAGGGTGTCTCTTTCACATCTGTAAAACAGCACACCCCGTCACTCCTTAGCTCTTTCCCCTGCTTTAGTCTTCCTCAGAGTACTGAGCCTCAGACATACATTTGTTTACTGTTTGTTCCCCTGTGCCCCGACAGACAGAAATGTCTCATGTGTGAAAGGAGGGACTTTTGCCTGCTGTGTTTGCTGCTGTATCCACAACACGTGGAATACGCCTTGGCATACAACAGGTGCCCATTAAGTATGAAGACACACTTTACCTGGATATTATATCCAGACTCTGGTCATTGGCTCCTCCTTTTCTTCAGTACTGTCCTTAAAATATAATCTTTTTCTGAATGACCAGAAGGGAGGCCTAGTCCTCAACAAAGGGCCAACTTTTTGCGGATCCATGACAATGCCTATCGAGGTTTATTGTTAACTGGCCAGTGTCACTTGTGTATGTCCATTTTGAAATTTTTGTTTTGTTTGTGAAAGGAATTCAGTAGATTTCATAATATCTAGAGTCAGTGAGAATAATTTATGTTTAGGCTTAGCTTAAATCACACAGTAAATCATAAACTATTTTTTAAAATATTGCAAAAAAAATACAAGGGCAGATTTTTTTGTGCAAAAGTTCTCAGAAGGAGATTCTACTTTTCTGGATTTCTCCACAATCACTACTCATAAGTTGAAAAAGAATATAGATTTAATTTGAATGTATTAAAACTTAGCAGTTGAACTCACTATACAGAAAATGAAGCCGCATAGTAATTATAGTTAGAAATACTGTTGAATTACAGTAAAAGTCCCTTTGTTTCAAAATCATGTCTTTATCACTCCCTACAAAATTATTTTGAAAATTTGGGACCTCTACAAACTATAGGGCTTGGGGCACATGCCCAGTTTGGCTTTTTGTAAGGTCATGGTTTGCTGTCTTGCAATCGGCCTTTTCAGGATATTGTGTTTACAACTTAGAGAGCTCATTTCCTAAACCCAAATTGGCCTGGGAAATTTAGATTTGATGCATCCTTCATCTCAGTTTAAACTCATTCTTAGGGCCTGTGCAGCTAAATAAACTAAGGAGGCAGAGAAATGCCTCTTGATTTCTGTGGCTTGGGGATAGGACAAATGAGTGACATTAGAAAGGATGTATGTATAGCAGAGTATCATTCTCTATGCTCATCACCAGTTTGCAATTCCATAAACTCCCATGTGCCACAATGGACCGTGCTGCCCCTGTCACGTCTGGATTCCAGTGCCAGCACCTGAAGACATCAGTAAGAGACTGTTCCGTTGTTCACTCAAGTCTCATTCAACACTGGTCAGGTTTTAAAGGCGGTTATAGAGCACAAATGCAGTCATGTTATATAAAAATGCCACGATTGTATTATTATGTTGTATATTCCTTAAACTTTTTGGTGTGGGCTAAGAGGCTACCCACAAATAAAAATGAATTTAGACTAGAGCTGTCCAACAGAACTTTTGCAATGATGGAAATGATCTGTATTTCTCATTTCACACAGGTAGCAATTGAGCACTTGGCATGTGGCTATGTGATTGAGGAACTGAATTTCTAATTTTAATAAATTTAAAGCTAAACAACTAATCGCGGCTAGTGGCCACTTTATTGGAGAGCACAGATAGACCATCCTTCAAGATGCCAAACCTCACCGGGCATGGAAGACTTGGAATATAGCAAATTTAAAACTGTGCTAAAGTGGATCTTGAGTAAGATCCTGAGCATTCCATGGGGCTGGTCTCTCTCCTTGTCTCAGTATGTAGGGATCCTTTGGGAGGACCAGCAAATAGCTTTGTACTTTTTACTTTGCACTTTGCTTCATAAGAAAGTTCCTGCTTTAAAATGATTCAGCAGAAGGTAGATACCGAGAGGGAAAATCAGAGATGGTGAATCTATTATAGTCTGTTCCCTCTCTGGCCTGCTTCTCTGTGTTCACATCATCAGCTGCACCATGTTTGACTTTGGGAAAAATCTTTTCTTACATTGCTTTGGAAGGTTTGTAGAGGTAGGCATTTGCCTGGGAGTTCCTGTACTCTTAAGGAATTCCTAGGGTGGCTGGGTTTGGATAGTACAATAAATTTGTTCCTTTAAAATTATCTTCAACCAGCCCAGCTAGGAAAATTCTGATCTGAGATCCAGTTTTTTGAAGTGAGAAGCACCACAAGAGGGAAAACAAAAGGAAAGATGCAATGGCACAATCTCATATTTAGATAAAGCAAGATGTTAAAAAAGAGCCAGGACTCAGAAGTTCACGAAGTTCTGGACATGTATATGCCTTTATCCTATTTTTAATGACCTGAGGACAGCGGTGATAGCAGGAGTAAAGTGGGTGATAGCAGGCACATGTCACATACTCAGCATATGCTGAAAGTCACCTCACTTGGAGTGTGACGGTAAATGGTGCTGGTGCCTAGTGCAGGGTGTGCAGCGCCAGGCTGGCAGCATGATGAGCACCCAGAATCCCTGCCCCTCACTAGGAGATTCCAGCCCCAACAGATTTGAGGCAGGGCCTGCCAGTGTGCGTTTGCAGCATTGGTTCTGATGCACAGCTAGATCTGGGAATCCGTAACACCTGGGAGGAATGACTTCTCGTTAGGGGAGGGGGACACTGGAACCGGGGGAAGACGGTCACAAGAACAGGGGTCTTCTGGCTGAGGGATTAAAGTATTACAGCATTTGCTCAGCCCCTCAGGTATGCATGTGGCATTGTTACAACTTAGGTCTCACACAAAAAAGGGCTGAGTTGCTGGTTGTCTACTTTCTACCCAATCTTAAGAGGATATAGACTTAGTCCATCAGGTGACAACGAACATTGTTGCAACAATTTTTTTATGTACATGGGTATTTGCATAGGTGCTTGCAAAAGTATAAGTAATTCCAAAAGTATAAAAAGGTATAAAGATGATCTTAGATTGAGGGTCCCATAAAGATGAGATAATTAGTAATTAGAAGGCATACAAGGGGACATTCCAATATCCAATAATGGATGGCAGCTTCACAGATCACCGTCTGTGTGTGATAGGAAAACACTGGGGGAAATGATGTCCAGATAGAGTTCAGCCACTCCCTGGGTTTAAGAGCTTACCCTGTTGTGCAGAGTAAAATTTGTGTTTGTGATACCTGGTGGCTGTCCCCACAAGCTCAGAGATAGGCATCAGTTCCTTCTTCCAGTCTTCTGGAGTCTCCAAGGGCTCAGGGTTCATGTCTTTGGAATGTGCTGGTGAAATCTTCGGGGAAAGACTCGTTTCTCTGTTTTTTACTGTCTCTCCCCTTTCCTACAGGGCAAGATGTAGACAGGGAAGTTTATGGGTTCACTCCATCGATATTGCATGGCGCCTAACAGTCTTTGAGGTATGCACAGAGAGAAAGTCAGGAAGAGAAGAAAGGCAACTCCACATTTCATTGTGGAACATGCTGCTCATATAAGGTTCCTGAGTTGCCTTTTCAGACCGGGGTGTGGACACAAAGCTTCCTCTTCTTGAGCTTATGTGAACACCACTCATGTGCAACGTGCATACTTAGATTCACAGTTAAGGCTCACAAGCATCCAGGGAATGGAGCTGAGGCTAGGACCAGCTGAGGACAGAGCCTCCTCAACCCTCTTAGTACACTTCCTGCAAGGGCCTCCAGCTAGACAGAAGATCCAGTGACAGGTTGCTCTGGTCTTGCTCAGATCTGACATGGAGGTAGCCCATCAAATCCATAAAATCACCACAGACTTCCTGAAGTCGAGAGACCTGTTTGTAAGGCAAGGACCAGCGCCAAGCCTGGGAGACATTGAGGGCGTTCCTGGCATTTGTGTGGAAAGCATGTTGGCCCATACCCTTGCCCCGTGTGATGTTGTGCACCCAACTCTGGAGATGGGGCAAGAATTTCAACCCCACGTACTTATACATCCGGGAAGTCTGGGCCAGGGGCATCCGGACGAGATCTTCGTAGCGCACCAGTAGGTAGCGCTGCCGCAGGGCATCAGGCAAGGACAGGATGGCCTTGAATATCTCTAGCTGACTTTGGCAGATGATCTGCATGGCGTGATATGGCCGGTCCTTCTCCTTGAGCGTTTGCCAAAGCTGTCCCAAAACAATACGACTGTCAATCATGAGTTCCATTGTGGTGTGTTCTCGGGAACGGAACACAGCCCGGGGGTCCCGGACCAGGTGCACGATGCGCAGGTTGAGCGCGGGGTCGGTGAGCAGTGGGTGGAGCACCTGCAGGTTGAAGAAGCGCACCTCCTTGAGCACCACATGGCTGTAGGAGCGGCAGGCCTCCTCCACCCCCTCGAAGGGCTGTTGATTGCATAGGAGCTTACAATGAGCATGGTAGGTGATCATGTTCCGCGGGAACATGTTGCAGGCAGGTGGGGAACACAGGGCCCGGCTGTGTTCCCAGTGGAAGAGGATGGATTGTTTCCGAGGACCAGGATTCATGTAGGCATCAAAGACGCTCATGTCGCACAGGAAGACCGAGCGCAGCAGATCGCGTACTGCCATGTGCAGCCTCCAGGCGGTGCTCTGTGTGAAGGACATCCACACATGCCAGGCGGGCTCCATCAGGTAGAAGACATCTGGGTGCTGTCCAAAAAGCTGCCCTACAAAGGAAGAGCCCGAGCGCCAGGAAGACAGGATCAGCACGTGCGCCGGCCTGGGCTCCTCTTTCTCAGGTAGGGAGCTGTCATACAGGTGGAAGAAGAGAGCGAAGATGGCTATCTGGGAAGCCAGGAGCAGCAGCAGCCTCAGTTTTTTGGGCAGTATCATTGTGCTGAAGTGGAAGACCTTGAAAGAATAAGCAGAACGGACTGAATTAGGCTGCTATGTGGGCGTTGGCCTTCCATCTCCTCTTAGCCAAAGCCACCTTCTTCTTGACCCTGTCCAAGGAGCAGTGTAGAAAGTCCAAACATTCCTGCAATCATTTGCACAAGTCCTTCTCAGATCAAGTCCTGTCCCTTGCAGGTAGTGTGTCAATATTTACATATTGTAGGGTCTTTAATTCCTCCCTCCCGCTCTTTTTTGGTCACTGGACTAATAAGGATATCTAATCAGCATAGGAGAAAGACTTCACCATGGCACCCTAGTGGTGCACATGTCTTCACAGAGGCCATGAAGGCAAAACTCAATCTTGGTCTGACCCCAGTCTTGGTTAAATACCTTGTGATCCTGCTGAAACCAAGGGAGAGGAACCACCCATCTAAGAACACTCCAAGGCCATTTCTCATTTCTGTTCCCCCAATTTGATAGGACCTGCCATTTCTGTTCCCTCCCCCATTTTAATTAACCATAGGACTTTCCACTTCAGTCTCCTGAAAGACAGAGCTGCAGGCTATAAAACTGCTTGGCTTTTGAGTTGTCTTTTCAATGGCTGAGCCAAGTGCCTGTGATACCCGTTGTCTGGTTTGTTCTGGTTTAGTCTCATCCTGTGGGACAAAGGACATAGGGGAGCCAATTCAATGCGGAACTTGTGTCTGTGTAGGTAATAAGTTACCTGAATCTGATTTTTAAGCTGAATCATTGTCTCCTTACCAGTTGACTCTGAAAGTGTGGCAAGCCCACCTAAGAGCTATAATAGTGGGGTCATTTTACCACTGCGCAGCTGCTTGCAGAATGCTTGACCACGTGACATGACCTACTCAGGCCTACTTAGTATGTGGGCAGGTTGCATGCTGCACCAACCCCAGGAAATGCCATGTCATCAAGAATTAAGATATTTATTATTTTAAAAAACCTCTGTAGATGATAGTAAAGTGTCTTGATCCAATCAGAAAAGCATGTTAAGACGGTTTTCCTATTGTTAGATGTCAAAGAGTTGAAGAAAGGATTTTCATTTTGTAATTTACACAAAGGCCTGTACAGACTAGTGGCAACCCTAACCTTAACTCCTTTTACAGTCAAGGGTTGCTTCTTATGAGAAGACCACAGCTCCCAGTTCTGTGCTAGAGGATTAGTTCTAGGGAAATTGTAACCTTGTTTCTCACATGATGCTAGATTATTTTGGGTGATTCCTAACATAAATGCAATAGCTGTTGCACATAGTGTAAATACTAATAGCAAGGTATTAACTTGCTATTATAGTAAGGTATTAACTTGCATATCACTATATGCCCAAGAAATTCTCCCTTCTAGCTTTAATAAAGAAGAGAAACAATTCTGGGCATCGTGGCACGTGCCTGTCGTCTCAGCACTTTGGGAGCCTGAAGCAGGTGGATACCTCAAATTTGAGCCCAGCCTGGGTAACTTAGCAGCTTAGTGAGATTCTGTCTCAAAATCACATATTTTTAAAAAGGGCCAAGTATGTAGCTGAATGTAGAGGCTCTGGATTCAATCCCCAGTACAGAGAGAGAGACAGAGACAGAGACACAGACACAGACAGAGACACAGACAGGGAAAGAGAGGAATTCCCATACTATTTTCCTAGTGACAAATCACCAATGTTTAAAAAAGGTTTTTACTAGGTAATTGTACATGGCTTAAATTGTTTTAAAAAGTGTCATTCTTGTGAGTCTCAAGTCTGTAGACTCAATTTAAAATGAGGCTTTCCTAAAATTCTCCATGCAGGAAGGAAAGAAGGACAGCACTTGCACACCCAGATCTTTAACATATACAACAAGGAAGAGGCAATCTTGCAATGAGTAGTTAGGTCTAAAGAAGCCTGTAGTCATAAATTAGAAAACCTCTAGAACTATTTTTATTTTAGTGGTACATTTTAGATACACATAGTGATAACATTCATCATACGGGATTTGGACCTGTACATGGTATATCTTGCTGCTTTTTTCTCCTTTCCCTTCCTTCCCTTCAACCTCTCTTCCACTCCTTATTTACAAAAGCTTTGTTTCCATTTTTTTCTTCCATTCTTTTTTTTTTTCCCTTGTCCCTCCCTTCCAGGAGTAACTTTAAAGTGAGTCACATCTTTAAAGTGAGTCACAATATTTTTCCGGGGAAAGAAAACAAAAATTTTACTAGTTGCTGAGTTAGCAACTTCTATTTACTAACAACAGCTAGTATTTATCTACTAGCTGGTGTTTTGTTATCAGTATACAGTGAAAAGCTTTTGTCTAATACCTGCCCCATCTCTGCCCATTTTGCAAATTGCCCTACCTAGCAACTGGGTTTATTTTTTATGTTGCTTTTTTGTTTTATGTTGGTTGTTTCTTTGTTTTATGCTGCTTTTATGTTGTTTTTTATGTTGCTTTTTTGGTTGCTTTATGTTTACACAAGATAATTAAACTGTATATGTATTCTTAGTTTGTTTCCTCTTTAAAACATCCACACAAAAAATAGAAAGTTATCCCAACTGTGCTGCACCTTATTTTTTCCCTTGTAATACGTCCCTGAGCACTTCTTATGAAATATATCAAGGTTTCCTTGTTCCCTTTTACCACATAGACTCTATTGTATGATAGACAACAATTTATTGAACTAGTTTCCTCGTCGATGGCCTTTTGTGTTGTTTTCAGTCTTTTGCCATGTCAGAGGCTTCAGCAGTGATCTTTGTGCTCACACATCATTGCACATGTATGTAAGATAAATTCTTAAGAGTGGAATTGCAGAATCAAAGAATGTGAATGTGCACGTGTAAATTTGGTGCCTATTACTCAGTCTTCACACTGGTCACAAACCACTTTCTATGGCTAGAGACCCAGAGATATTCAATGTTTTTTTTTTGTTTTGTTTTGTTTTGTTTTGTTTTTTGTGGAGGGATGCTGGGGATCAAACTCAGGGCCTTATGCTTGCGAGGCAAGTACTCTACTGGCTACATCCCCAGCCCCTCAAGGGGAGATTTTACAGGAGGAATTGAGCAGCCTCAGATATGAGCCCTGGAGTTTATAGCTTATTTCCGGAAGAAGCTTTCACTTTGCTGGCACATGGCTTCCCTTGAGGAAATCCCCTGAGCCTTCTGGGAAATGTGTAGTGACCCATGCCAGGCCTTGTGTGGTAGGCCTCGTCTCATCTGTTCTTCACAAGAGTGCTCTTCCTGTGGATGTAGTGAGGATCATCTCTGCTTTGTGGCTAAAACATACTTTACTGTCTTCCAGGGAAATGCCACTGGATGGTAATTTCTGCCTTGTAGTCTTGGCCCTGTGGAGTAGAAGATCAGCCAAGGTATTCTCCTAGTTCCTAAAACTTGAGTCCAAGAGAAAATGATTAAAAACTAGGCCATTATTGGTAATGGCCCAAGGACTCCCGCCCCTACCCCTACTTCCCAAAGATGAAAGATGTGACCTGAGCAAGAGAGCTTCTGCTTAGGGCAATGTAAGTATGAAAAAGAGTTTGGAACAGAGATAGGAAACAGTGGAGCAAAAGGGAGAGAGAAATGAGAACTTGACCCATGTACAATTATACAAGGAGACTGACAGAATTTTACAAGCAGGGCCACTATAGGAAAAAGCTAACATTTCCTGGGGATTAGGAAAGCAGACCTTTCAAAGGACACCCTCCCTCTCTCTCTGTTAGCTTTGGGTTAATTCTGTGTCTTGCGGGGCCTCATGGCACTGTGCCCTTCTTGTCTGCCAGCTCTCTTGGCCGCAAGCCGATTCCCTCTCCAAGCTGGAGCTGGGCCTCCTAACTCTGTCCCCAGTTGTTCTCAGACTTCAGGTGTTCACACTTCTCAGAAATTCCTGCAGAGCTCCTTCTCTAGTTTCACTTTTCACAAGCACTTTCCCTGGCCAGAAAAAGTATGTTTTACGAAGCAGGTTCTATCCATGCCCCCTGGGCTATAGACAATCCCTGTAGGCTGCCAGACTACCGTGGAACACTGCAGACTGTAATCAGCGGTGGAGGTAGATGCTTCTGTGGTCCTGGCAGAAGTGAGGGGATGCAGGTCACAGTGTGCTTGGTGGGGAGAAGGAAGCTCTTCAGTTGCACCCTTCATTGTGCTCTCCTGTTGCCAGATTTCCCGTCTGCTCACTTCTAGTCAGCTGTGGATCAGTGCCTTTCCATCTGCCTCTCAGCTCTCCTCATCATCCACTGTTGCCCAAACTACCTTTTTAAAGCATTGGTCTACCATCCCTCTGTTTAAAAATCCTCAATAACCGTCCAATATGTACAGGATGAAACCCAGTCTCCAAGCCTCTTGCACAGGGTCCTTGATGGTCTGATCTTTTGTTTCCTGCCACTTCCATCCTTTTTTGTACCTTAGATGCCAGACACAACTTTTCAGTTCTTTCAAGCCTGCCCTGCCATTTAGGAGCCCTGAGACATTTGCAGAACTGCTACTGGTCCTTCAAGTGTCTTCCTATAGGCCACCTTCTCCCCTAAAGTATCTCCTTCCCTTCCTCTCAAACATTTCATTAGCGTGAGTCTCAGTTTGTAGGAAACAACTGTATATGAATGTCTCATCCCCCTGAGCTTCTGTAATTTAAAGGAAAGACAATGCTTTATCTTGCTTATAAGCACACAATTCTACAAGTGATTAGGGATCCTTAAACACTTGTCATATAAATGAGGAAGTCAGTAAACAGATGAGTGCAGGAAGAGGCATAGTCATTGTTAGAGAGAACATAACTCAGTAAGCTTGCGTTAGTCATCTTTTCCTCACAGGGACAAAATACCTGAGAAAATCAGGTTAGAGGAGGTTTACTTTGGCTCACAGTTTCAGAGGTTCAGTCCATGGTTAGCTAACTCCATTGCATTTAGGCCTGTGGCAAAGCAGAAATACTGTGGTGGAACAGTGTGGTACCAAAAAGCTGATCTCCCTACAGCAATTGGGAAGCAGAAAGAAAGGGGAAGACAGCCAGAGAGTAAGTGCTGCACACTGGATAGGGTTACACAGGGTCATAGCCACAGGACCTGCTTTCTTCCACTAGACCCCACTACTTCTCTCTTTTCCTGAAAATAAGACCTGGCTGGATGATCAGCCTCGAAAACTAGAGATCAAAAATGCCAGCACTACTCAGCCTATTTTTGCCCTCCCTGCCATCACCATTCTCTTGCTTGGTGGCTACTCTGTATGCCAGATAAAGCAAGAGTTTCCAGATAGGTCTTATTTTCAGAGAAACACGGTTATTTCCATCACCTCCCAATAATTACCATCAAATTATCATCTCCTTAGTGGATTGATTAATCAATCCATAGATGAAGTTAGGGTTCTCATGATCTGATCCCCTTTCCAGCCCCACCTCTGAGTGCATTAACATTTTGGGGGACATTTTTTGGGGGGGACTGGGGATCAAACTCAGGGCCTTGTGCTTGGTGGGCAAGTGCTCTACCACTTGATTTAAATCTCCAACCCCTGGAGGACATTTTTGATCCAAACCATGACAGTGTTCCTTCAAGAAACTGAAACTTAATCCCTTCTAAAATGCACATGGGAAGTCTTCAGTATCAGTTATTAAAATATAGGTGGCTCTGTTAAGTATTGAGCACATAACCAACACTGCGTCAGTTGCAAAGAGCAAGGTATTAAACTCAGGTGCATAGCTTTGGTGATGTATGGCACAGTTAACTTCATTCTAAAAAATAGCTTCTACACCGAACATATAGTTATTAAAACTAGGAGAAAAAACTTATGAAGATTATTTTAAGAAAAATTTTCGTGAAAATAAAAGTCTCATTGTAGTGACAGGCTGTCCGCTATAACCAGCTCAGTTACTAGGTAAAAGCAGAAAGGCAAAAGCAGAAAACCCAAACTGAGCACAACTCATCACTCCTGTCCACAAAGTTAATTTGAACACTTTTTGCCCCAGTGATGGGTGATTGGCATCATCTTGGAACACAAAGAACCACCATTGCCGAAGAGTCACGGGAACATTTAGTGTCTTGAAAAACCCCACCAAAGGGGTGGTAATAAAGGAGAACCTGTGTAAAGTACAGAGATCATAAAGGCACCCACAGGCCTTCATCCAGCAGCCTGATTACAGAGGAATGAATTTTTAAATATCTCAAGATCGGTGCCACGTAGGTAGTGACAAACAAAATGGGAAATCTGAGGGGGAAAAAAAAAACCAAACAGGTAACAATTTAAGAAGCCCCAATTCCAGCGACCAGGCATATTCTCTTAGGTTCCCCAGTGAGATTATGCCCCTGCAACCAGAAACTAGAAATAGCAGAAGGTACCTTGCACAGACTGAGACAGAAGAGAGCTGGACTGGGACACTGGTCTCATTACAAATAGCATGCAGACCTGGGAAACCTGGGGTGCCAAGCTCTGGGGCCAAAGGTGCCCATAAAATGAATTCTTAAGTAGACTGAGAGCACTGAAAGGGCCAGACCTGGTCCTCACCAATGTAGTGTGCCTACTGCCAAGTACAGTGCCCAGCACACAGTAGGCACTCAAGCAACATCTCCCAGTGAATGACTGAGGGAACAAACATTGGTAGTGCTTTTTTTCCTTCCTGTTCGAGGTACCTTCTTTGACCCCAGAAGAAAGATTGGAGAGGTATTATTTTTATTTTATACCTGTAAATATATTCAATCAGAAATTCTAGACTTGTCCAAGGCCACTTAATATAGGTTCCTTCTACCTTTGCCTCGTGAATCATACTTTATATCCATGTGATGTTTTATAGTTTTCAAAGTCCTTTGAGGAGCAATCATGAAAACATTCCGTTAAGACATTAGGACAGTGGTGAGCTACTTTCCCATTTTTCAAAATAAATCAACTGAACTTTGACAGACTTATTGGCTGTAATATCTCTGCCTGGGTCAGAACCCTGGTGTTTGGGGTCCCAGGTCTGAGTTTTCTGTGATCACGCTGCACTCCATCTGAGCCAGAAAAAACCTGCAGCTCTTTGCACCTCCCGCCCCCACTCCCAGCAGGGAGCAGGGAGAAACTGTGGTAAGTACAGAAACTTGAGCTCCAAAAGCAGGATCCATGTGGATCAGATGTACCAGGGAGCCATCTACAAAATGTACATCAGAACAGTCCTACACCCAATGTAGACTCTTGAGCTCTTTAGGGATGGGGCCAATGGAGGTGGACGAGCTGGTAGTAGGCAGCTGGGTTTTCCCAGAAGACTCCTCTAGTGATTCAGATTCATCCCCTCTTCTGCTACCCACCCTCCCTGCCAGCCATGGAAACCTTAGCTTAGCTGCCAGAGGTTACCCGATACTCTGGTCCAGCAGCCAGGGAGTGGGGGGAGTATGCCCTGCATGGGAAGTGGACCAAGAGAAATCCTCTCCTTACCTGGTTAGTGGCTTAGGCTTCCCCCTGCTCGTGAGAGGCTCACTGCTGCCAAGCTGAGCACGGCTCTCTGACTCACCAGCTCCCCCTCAGCTTCCTTCTCCTCCTCCTTGCCTTTTGCATACCCATCCGTTTTACTGCCCTTTCCCTTCTGCTGAGAAAAAGACCCACCTTGCAAGACAGGCTTAAGAAAACACTGGCTCCCAGGAAGTTGTGACATTGGCACCCGTAACAACACCTGTCAGATTCAAAGGGTGTGGAGACTGTGCTCCGGGTGGGCCGGGAAAAGCAGAGGAGGAAACGTTCTCTCCCCCAGCTGGCCAGGAGACGATCCTGGAATGTTGACTCCTCAGAGGCGGCAAGAAGGTTGGCTCCCTTAGGGCCGGTGCAAGAAGAGCTTTCTGGAGAGCTAGCAGATGAGGTCGATAGGGACGTCACCCAGCAGTTACAACCAGTGTGCCCACAAGATCTTAAGCCTTACTCTCCTCTCTTAGTTTTATCTCTGAGGAGAAAATGTGGAAGTTTTTTCTGCACTGCACCTGCTTGCTCACTCACCCCACCCCAGGGAGGTAACATTTCTCAGCCTCTGTGTCATATCCAACATCATCATCCTTTGCGCAAGAGATAATAAGTATGTTCTGGGAGGACATAGATATACTAGTGTTTGGGTGGAGTAAAGGGGAAAGTTTTTCCCTTAAGGAAAAAGAAAGAAGTTATCTTTAAAGATGTTAACTTCCCCCTAGCTAGGGTGGTTCCTTCTGCCCTAGGAGAAATAAAATACTCTGAGCTACTCTATGTGGTTGCCACAAGAGTAAAACAGTAGCTGCACATGAGTAACTGTAAATTGTGATGGAATAGAGAAGCCAAAGACTTTCACGTCACAGGTCTGGGCAAGTCCTTCCACTTTGTCGAGTCCTAGATTATCAGTGTAAAACAAAGGTGAAAAAACAGGATTCTTTTTTTCAGTTCTGGGCATTGATGTAACTCAGGGCTTTTGCACTCATTTATATCCCCAACTTAAAATTTTTTAAAAATTTGAGAGAGGCTCTAGTTAAGTTGCCAGGCTGACCTTGAACTTTTCTATTCTCATGTTTTAGCCTCCCAGAATGCTGGGGTGGTAAGGATTCGCCCATCTGATAGTATCTATGTTATAGTATTGTTGTGAACTTCAGGATTCATGCACACAAAGCCCCTAACACAATATTATGACAAAAAGTTTAAAAGTGATAGTTATTATTAAATAGTAATACCTCTTTTTCTTACCCAGCTTCTGGCTCCTTTTCCAGGCGTTGGAAGCGAAGGTGGGCAGTGCAGGCTCATTTCTGGGTTGCTCTGGGGAAGGATCTGGCTGGTTGCCATCAGCTGAGTCCCCTGGGGCCTTATCATTGCACAAATGACAAGAACTTGTGCTGGTTGCCTGCTATTGATTTCAGTTGTGTGTTTCTTCCTTCCTTCCTGGTTTTTTCTGGCAGAGAGAAGAGAAATTTCTCTTCCTCCAAGCAACTCTGTTCTGTACAGAGATGTAAATTGAAGATCCAGAAATGGACAGCTGGTAGCTCTGCTTTTATTTTTATTTTAAAATCCATACTTATTAAATATTAAAAAATTTGAAAGGTAAAATACATTCAAGGAAGGAAGTATAAATCCCTGCACATGTTACTGCCTAGAGAAAATCCCTATTGACTCTTTTCCCCGTGCATGTAGAATCCTATATAATTGAAGTCACACTGAAAATGGTTTCATACTTATTTTCCATTTGTTTTTGCTTTAAGATAGTTTAAGTTATGAAATACAATTAAGGCGTAAAGGTACAATTTACCTGGGTATAGTGGCACACGCCTGTAATTCCAGCGCTCTGGGAGGCTGAAGCAGGAGGATTACAAGTTCAAACTCAGTCTGGGCAATTTAATAAGACCCTGTCTTTAAAACACAGAAAAAGAATATAAGTTAACAAATAAAGGAACTACTGCTTACACAAAAACAAAAACAAAAACTTACAACTAAACATTGCCACAGCACTCCCCATATCCCTTCGCTCACAACCCCCCCACCCCGTTACTCAGGTGGCTGCCTTCATAGTAAGCAAGTCCTTGTTTTTACTTATAGTTTCTCACCTTAGACAATGTAGTTGGATTCTCCTTGTTTTGACCTTTTGTGCCATACATATCCTTCTGAGCTTTCCTTTTTATTACCCTTTTAAGATTCATCATGTTGTTTTATATTGTTATGATTTTTTGCTTGTTTTTATTTTTATATAATGTTCTGTGTGAGACTGCACTGCTGCTCGTGATATATCTAGTTAATCATTTTTGGAGTTGTTTATAGCTCTGACTGGACTCTTTTTTCCCTCCTCTTTCCCTTCCTTCCCCCTCCCTCCCTCCCTCCCTTCCCCCCTTCCTCCCTCCTTCCCTTCCTTCCCCCTTCCTCCCTTCCTTCCTTTCCCCTTCCTCCCTCCCTTCCTTCCCCCT